>VYZS01013096.1:8063-32756 GCA_013400695.1 Neodrepanis coruscans | reverse complement strand
TCACAGATGAATGAAATTATGTTCCCGTTTACTACTTTGTATGCTGTTATTTCAAGCATAATTTATTGCTAAATAATGTTCTTCTTGGTAAGACAACTACATGCACTACAAAGAGTCACAGAATCACCAAACACAAAGTCATATCTGATATACCTGTGGGAATCTTGTTCCAGATTCAACTATATATTGTTTTTGGCTTTCCTAACCCCAAACCTGCATACTTAGATATCTTTATTTTCCTCCTGGGTCTAAATTTTTTTGGATATAATTGGGAAACTTATGTTAATTATATGCACATATCAAATAAAAAGTTTCAAGTAACCTTTTGCTTTGACTGGTAACAGATTTCAGTTGTTTTAGTTGGGGTTTTTTGAGGGTGGTGTGTTTGGTTGTGGGGGGGGGTTGTGTTTTTTTTTTTTTTATTGGAAGCTGCCCTTTAATATAGCACACGTATGAGCTTATATATATAATGACACTGGATACAATTCCTGCTTGTTTACCAGCTCTTTACAAAAATATAAAGACCAGCGTAAAACTACCCAATGAGCCTTAAAGGGTAGTAGTACTGCTCATTATTAAAGTTGGATAAAAATAAAGCATCCATTCTCTGTGAGACAGAACAGTGTACAACTGTTGGTTAGATGTCAAAAGCACTTGCAAAACATACAACAGGACATTATGTTGGTTCTGAGAATTGCTTCCCACCAAGGAAGTATACCCAGAGATTTGAACTTTGGTAAGGGAGCTACTTGTCCATCGTCATCAGTAATAATTTTGTCATGGGCAGGAGGAATACATGTAGCAGAGAGAACAAATAAAAGATACTTCAGCTGACAAAGTTATTTCCCATAATTTACTTCCATTTCATATGAATGATTTTCTGCAAAATGTTATGCTACAGTTAGTCTGTGAACTGGATTCACTCAGGAATGTCACAGTTTTTCTTTCCTATGAGGACATGTTATATTCCAGTAAGAAGCTTTTAGAAGAGTTGGACATCATCATATCTGACACAATTCCTTTCATATCAGTGGTAATTTTAATCTGGTGAGACATGTTACTTCACGCTTATTTTTTATATTCCTTGTTGTTAATAGTTTCCTTGAATCAATCCAGGTTTCATAGATTTATTAATGACATTCCTATTGACAAAACAGCTGAAAATTCAAATACATTGCTTTGTGTTTGAGATAAAAGAAAACTAAAATGATATAATAGTAAACCCCTGTGGAAATTAGTACTCTGCACATATGAAATACACTCTTCGTAAACTACAGAGACATAACTTGGTTTTTCACCCATGGAAAAACTGCTGTTCCTACTCCATTCCTGAACAGGCGTCGTCTGCAATGACATCTTGTAGCCCTGTTTCTGTGTAAGCCATGATTCCTCCAAGTCTCACTAAGTCCAAGAGTCATTAGGAGTGCAAAAGCCAACACTTCCAGCACCCCAAAGGAAGATATTTTAAGTAAGGGTCTTGTGGCTGTCTCCTATAATATAATGAGAGATTCTGATTTTCAAGAAAATGACATGTTAGATTAATGCATCTGGTAAAGCAAGAGTTGCTGCAGAGTTTTGAACTCAGGGTAGCCAAGAGGGGCTGCTTCAGGGAGAGGAAAGACCTGGACAGATAGCTGTTTCTCGCTACTGCTCTCATCTCCTGCAGAGTTGCTTCAAGAAGTGTTGTTGACCTGGGAGTTACTGTTTCAAAGAAGATGAAGTAACTCACCACAACACAAGAAAGCCTGAAGTCAGTGGGGTCAGAAGTTACTGCCTCACAGTGAGTACCATATTTGTGCAAGACAGATGTTTCTGGTTTTCCCCAAGATTCTGCAGCTGTCCAAGATCTGTCGTTTGCTAAAAAAATAGCAGCATGGTATATTGATTCGCAACTACAATTTAAGCAGTCCTCATCTCAAAAATGAGGAATACAGGGTCCAGTAAGAACTCTCTCACACAAAAAGATCTATTTTTTGCCAACACTTAAAAAAAGTTTTCAGTCTTCACAGCTAGTAGAGAAAAGCCACTATGAACTACAGCTATATAACTGGGACACAATTTTAAATGCATCTTAACTTCTACACACACTTAAATGTATGATACGGACAAAATTCTGCCATACTAGATCTAAATGTTCAGCTAATTGCTACTTTCCAATTATTCTGCTACATCTTCAGATACTATCTAAAACAATTCTGAGCAGACAGAAAAAATTAAGGCAGGTCCTGCTTGACTAAGATGATCTTCTATGACAAGGTCACCACCCTAGTGGATGAGGAAAGGCTGTGGATGTTGTCTACCTTGGCTATAGTAAAGACTTCACACTATTTTTCACAGCATTCTCCTGGAAAAATTAGCTGATTATGGCTTGGACATATCCACTTTTCTCTGAGTATAAAATCTGTCTGTATGGCTGGGCCCAGAGGGTGATGGTGAATGGTGTTAAATCCAGTTGGTGTTTGGCCACAAGTGGATTCTGCACAGAATTCAGTGTTGAGGCCAGTCATGTCTAATATTTTACCAACAATCCAGATGAGGGGATTGAATGCCCTGGTCATTTTGCAAAGGACACCAAATTGTGTGGGAGGATAGATTTGCTGGAAGTTAGGAAGGTTCTGCAGAGGGATCTGGACAGGGATCTGCAGGTCACTTGTATGAGGTTCAACAAGGCCAAGTGCCAGGTCCTGCACTTTGATCTGCAGCACTCTCGGATGGGGGCAGAGTGGCTGGAAAGCTGCCAAGGGGAAAAGGAGCTGGGAGTGGTGGTTGACAGTGGCTGAACATGAACCAGAGTGTGCCCAGGTGGCCAAGAAGGCCAACGGCATCCTGGCCTGAATCAGGAATAGCGAGACCAGCAGGACCAGAGCAGGGACCATCCCCCTGTACCGGGTACTGCTGAGGCCACAACTAGAGTGCTGTGTGTGGAGGAATTCTTGGTACAGCAGGGGCATGACTTTAGGAGTTTGGAAGGAATAGACAATCCCTACTGAGAGGCTAAGCTGTGAGCTATAAGCACGACCTTAACAGATTGCTGTAACCTTGAACTTTAAGAATAGGGAAGAAGTCTGAAACAAGAGCACAAACAGGATACTGATCTAGACGCAAGTAACCGCAAGAGCCAATTGCAGACAAGAAAAACATTAAACTCACCCAAAGCAGCTGAGATGTTTGCCTGCCTCGTGCAAAACAGAGATAAGCAATAACAAATAAAGCTTGACCGCGTGAACAGTAAATGAAACTATATAAACAGCTAAAATATTGCAATAAATCGGGACAATATGTAAGACCATATTGGTTGTATTGTTACTCAGCCTTGTGCCTGAAAGGATCCTGCAACAGCTGTGTCCAGTTCTGGGCGCCTAACTGCAGGAAAGACACTGAGGGGCTGGAGCAAGTCTGGAGAAGGGAACAGAGCTGGGGAGCATTCTGGAGCACAAGTCCTAAGAGGAACAGCTGAAGAGCTGGAGGGGGCTCAGCCTGGAGAAAAGAAGGCTCAGGGGAGACCTTATCCCTCTCTACAACTACCTGAAAGAGGTTGTAGCCAGGTGGGGGGCAGGGTCTCTTCCCAGGTAACAAGTGACAGTACAAGAGAAAATTACCTCAAGTTGCACCAGGAGAGGTTTAGATTGAATTTTAGGAAAAATTTCTTCACTGAAACAGAGGTCAGGCAATACAATTAGGTGCTCAGGGAAGTGGTGGAATCAGCATCCCTGGAATTATTCAAAAATCATCTAGATGTTGATCTTCGGGACACGGTTTAGTGGCGAACATGCCAGTGCTGGGTTAATGGTTAGACTTGATTATCTTATGGGGTCTTTTCCAGCCTTCATGACTCTGTGATTCTATGGGAATTTAATACATTGGTCTTCTGATGTGTTATAAACTGAAGTCAATTGTTAGTCATTATTAACATGTCCAATTTTTAAAAAGCCAAACAAAGCATCATTAGGTCTCTGTCTATTATAATTTGCAACAATTACAGATTAAGCAAATCTGTTTGCTTTTAAGACTGGCCTCAGTGGGCCAATCTTTTGAGAACCTGCATTAAAAATAAAGAAACGTATGAAAAACTTTAAAGAAAATATATGAGAATACCAAGGAAATATGTGGGAATGTTATTTTTTTATATACCTGAATGTGCACTGTTTTTACACTTTATAAATTGGACATGGTCAGTCACATTTATTAACCGGGGAATAAAATCTATAGTTCCTTCAGAAGGCTCGTTCAATGTACTAGTGAGAAAGTTAGCATTAATTATTCTATTGTTGCTGTATTTTCATCACTAACATTAGAGCATGGTGATTTCAGGGAAAAAGAGAATTGTTGGGATTATTGTTGTTTTTCTATCTGCAAGCTAATCAAAAAAATTGCAAAAGCTAGAATTCCTGAATTCTTTAGATATCATCTGATCTGTTTTCACCCCAAACTGGGATGTTGTATGCTCTTAATATCAAATGAATGGCAAATGTTGCAGACAAAAAAAGACTGTGCCTTAAAACCAGAACTGTTTATAGAATTGCGTCTAGGTTTACAAGGACAGCCTAGTCATTATCCTCTCTTTTAGTTGATAGAATTTTTTTTTTAATTATTCAGGTGAAACTTCTCGCAGATTAGACTATAATGTCAGATCTTTATTAAAAGATTAAAGGGAAAATTAACTTGTTTCATAACAACACATAATTATAAAATTTAGCTTAATCATATCACAGAAAAAAATATGTTTACTTGAAAACTCACTTTTTTCATAACATTTTTATTAGCATTCATCTTAGCCTGTTTCTAAAACCTATGTATAAACTAATGTATCCAGGGTTACTAATGAAATGCAAGTTCACTGTACCTTTTTAAGAGATATAAAAAGCTCCACCTTAAAAAGAAGCAGTGTTGCATAACAAATTACTTTTAAAAATAGTAGTACCATGAATTCTTTCTAAATTTAATTTATGCTTCTCTTTTAAAAAAAATATTTTTACAGAACCTTAAATACACCACCACATACTTTTATCCACTATATTTTCTGGGGTTAATTAAAAATAAAATTGGAGACAAAAAGATTAAGTCAAAATCAGAAGGCCTGCCATGCAAACTCCAGCATCTCTTGACAGATCCTCAGTGAAACCCTAGGCAGTCTTCACCTTGAGTTATCCCAGGAACCTGCAGGAGCAACAGATTGGCATCTTTTAGAGGTACCAGAACTAGAGAGAAATGAAGTCTGTATTTTGCCAGTAGGTTTCACTGATATTTACTGACAAGAGAAAGCAATCAGTTCAGCCCCCTATCATTATAAGTTTTAGGCCCTTGCTCTAGGTCCAGTTCAAGACTCAAGTCTTGTGAAGCGTTTTCTCCCTTCTCACCTGGAACCATCAGTTCACCACACCCAGCCCTACAGATGAAAATACTAAACACTCCCCCAAGGTATTGATTGAGAGAAGAATATGTATGAAAGCCACTTCTAGATTAAACTGCAAATCAGATTAAAATTAAATAAATACAAATTCTTCCTGCTAAAATTGTATTTTTTGCTTGCTTAATATTCTTAGATGAACTAAACATGCATACGTACATATTTCTGTATTTGATAGGTATATATACAAAAACCCACGGAAGACCTGCCTCCTTCACAGCGCCTTGGAGTATATACCTGTCATTTCTAGTGTCCTGCAAACAACAAGACTGAATGTGAAAACACATACAAAACTAGGTCTAGAAAAGATATTAGACATTCTTACCTTGCTGGAAACAGTTAAAAAGGCTAGCAACAACTTTTTTTGTTGACTGTATCTCATGTAATACACAGAATTATGAACTAATTATATTTATTTACTGCTTTTATTCTACAAAATAANCTAAATGAAGTATTCTGTATTTATAGAATAGTTGCTAATACAAGAGAAAACTAATACTTTTCAAATTATTATTGATCTCATATATTTTAATGAACTCAAATGGTGAAAATTCTTATTTTGTTTTTTTTCTTTTAATTTTTAAGACCCTTGGCCGTCATAAAAATTAGAACACAATAAAATGGTTGATCTGTGAAAAGATTATTGTAGCATCCATTAACTGTCAAAATGTTACTGTTGAACAGTAGTTCAATAACAATACTGATTTTAAGAAGTAATTCAGATTTTGCTAAGCTTCGTCATAAAGCGTTTTATAAAAGGCTACTTTACACTTTTTCTTCCCTTTTGAGTGGATTCCATTATGAATAGTACTTTTAAAAAGCTGGAAATTACTTTAAGAGTTTACAGACTTTGTATTACTTTTCAGAGAATGGGTAACAAGAATCCTGCTACCAAAACCACACCAGTTTTACATCAACAGAAGTTAAGGGAAATCAGGAAATCACGGTTGGTTTTCTTTTTAAGTGATTCTGCTATATTTCATTTTCTGATTGACAGTATTGAGAAAAAGGGAATAAGAAAGGAAAGATTTTTTTTAAAAGTAATTTGCGTCACATGGAGAAAAAAGCTGACTGCTTTTCTTGAGGAGGGGTGGTAGTATTCAATACTAGTTTTTGAGGGAGAAGGGGTTAAGCTTAGGAGAATAGTTTCTTTTGTACAAAACTATCCTCTTACCTGATTGCACTATTCTTCTGTGCCATCAAGTCTCAATTGAACTTTTTGTAAGGCCATACCTTAATAAATAAATAAAGCTTACCAAAGTCATAGCCTGCAATTATGCTCTGAAATAGTATCAACTCCTGATATCTTTCTTTTCGCTGTGCAGCAAAACAATTCATTATATTGTACACTTGGAAAACTTTCCATCTTGTCATATCATAGGAAAATAGTCATTCCTGGGTACTGTGTACAGACTGAAAAAATTATCACAATGCAACCAGGTTTGGGTTCATTGGTCATTTAGTTTCCACTGTCATGAACCATAGTTTCAGCTGACTTAAGGGTGACCCCTGGCTGTGATGAACATAAAGGTTGAAGGCAGGTCTAGAAAAGCATCTGTCTTTTATTTTCATCAGATTAATTTTGCCAGACTAGTTCAAACACTGAAATTGTCATAATTCGAATAATCTGTTTATTCAATGTCCTGAAGTCACTCTTGCATTTCAGACTCTTTGCTGACCAATACAAAACCTTTGTATGGGGTTAAACAGGAGGTCTATCTACCTGAGTCAAGCATGAGCTGTAAGGAAGAAAAATTTTTTGTTGTATTCCTGAGAAGAGGGGACCAAGGGCTTTGTGACAGCACTTCCTGCAGCCCAGGAAGGAATATGGGCAGACAGCTGTTCAGCCAACCACGTGAGAACAAGGCTCCACCATGTGTAGTGGTTATTTGGGAATACAAATATCATCACTACAAGTCACTTTTTTCCTTCTTCTTCCTGCAGCTTTATATACTGAGCATGGTGTCATATGGCCTGGAATATCCCTTTGGTCAGCTGGGGTCACCTGTCCTGGCTGTGTCTCCTCCCAGCCTCCCTTGCAAACTCAGCCTTCTCACCACTGTGGCAGTATGAAAAACAGAAAAAGCCTTGTTGCTGTAAGCCCTGCTCAACAACAGCAAAAACATCTCCATATTATCAACCCTGTGTACAGCACAAATCCAAAGCACAACCCCGTTCCAACCACTGCAAAGAAAACTAACTATTCCAGCCAAATGCAGCACAAGAGGATGAGGTGCAGGGCCAACAACCTCAAAAATACAGGTACACCATAGACCTCCAGAGAGGTATTTTGCTGTTTATACTCTGTGTTCTATTGTTTCCTGCCCATCTACTCTATTTGTTTGTTTTGGATTTTTCTTCTTTCCTTACATGAAGCTGAACGTTGAGCTCATGTTTTCATAGGATTTATCACCTCTGACTGAGATAATTTTCCTGACAGGTAATGACTAATTTGGAATCTATCAAAGCAAACAGGGAAGTTTTGTCCACCAGGATTACTTTGTGTTTACTGATACTAGATTTTGTCTGCATGTAATGCCTTATCCAGTCAGTATCCTGCTGAATCTCCTCACTGCTGGATTTGTATTCTGCTCTGAATAACTGCAAAGCATTTAGAAACTGTTCACCTTTTCGAGGGGTATTGTTTCTAAATATATGAATAAGTGTATATCAACACGTGAAACAGCAGGTGTCACAGTGTGTTTCCAATGGTGGGGTCACTTCCTTATAAACACAGGCCACATTTTTTTTGCTTTTCCTTTCAAGGTTGGAAGAGACCTTAAAGATCACCTAATTCTAACCCTCCTGCTGTGGACAGTTAACTTGTTTTTTTCGTGCAAGTCAAAGTTTTAGTCAGACAACTAAATAAGAATAAATGAGATCAAGAAAACAGTTTAAATTGAATTTAGATATTTACTTATTTTTAAAAGGTAAAATTCAACTCAATTCTGCTAGGTATTCTCTTAGCAGAGGCACAAACAATAAAAGTAGCATAAAAGAAAGGTGTAACTCTCTGTTAATGGCATTGGTACATGAACAAAACCACTGAACTACCACAGAAATAATCCTGGGGAAATTTCAAAATTTTGAATCATGTTTTGCTTAAGCAAAGCTGAAATACTCTACAATGTCTTTCCAACAAAAATAGCCTGACATTGTAGACATTCCAACAATGCTTTAAATAATAATTGTTCTACACCGTAAATTACTCAGCTAAAATCTATTCCAAGTGGCAGAAAACCTCAGATAGATTTTGTTGTTTTCAGTATTCAAAGAATGTCCTTTCCCTATCAGGAAGCTACACGTGCTTTTAACTGGCTACATAGGGATAGATCCTAAACAGAGGAGAGAAGTTCTAATTTAAGAAATAAATAAAAAAGTCGATAAGTAAGTCAATTGCATATAACTGCAACATGAAAGAGACAACATGAAAATAATCACGAAGAGCAGTAATTTGCATTAATTTGAAATGCATTTAGGATCAAAAAAGACAAACATGTAAATCTAAAGAACAGAAAAAAAACAGAAGGTCACAAATCCTGTTTTACATATTGCTGCACAAGGCACTTAATAAAAAAAATCAATGCAATTTATATTATTAAAAAAGTGGCTTTGAGATATATTTATTTAGGTAGACAGAGAATAAAAGAAATGTATAACAAAGCAAACAAGAAAACTTACATCCAAGAGCAGTGCCAAATCATTTACTGGGATTATTCCCAATTTATAACTCAGCAAAAAAGCCCTGAAGCGCTGTGAGGGAAAATACATAAAATGAAAAAATCCTCTATCACAAAACTGAATTTTAACTACTTTTATTTCATCTATTGTCATGAGGCAGCTTTTTTCCTTTAGGTGTTTGAAAATTCAATATATGGGTTGGAAGCTGAACATCAAACTATCACAATAAGTTTAGCCATGAATATTTTAATTTTTTTTAAATGTAGACAATTTGAAATGTGAAGAATATCTAAATTTAGATTATTTCTACACATGCCAATACAGTTGCTACATCTGAATCTTCCCTATAGAGCCATTTAAGATGATGAAAATGTGTAAGAAAGAGTAATTCTTTTACGCTGGCTTCTCAAATAGACATTGCAAGGATTTGGATGGATAAAGTTTCCAACAATTAATAACACACCCTCCCCTCCAAAAAAAAAAAAACAACCCAGGACAAAGACTTTAACCTGAGAAGCTGTTACCTGATTGATATTTTTGGATATCCACAAATTATTTATTATTTTGATTTTTAGCACTGTAAAAAAGTTGAAAACAGGAGAAGCAAACGAGGAATTGCTTCGCATTAATTTGTAGAGATCTAAAAAATAGTCTTGAAAACAAAGTGTTTTATTTCAAGGATGTTAATTTCAAACATATTTATGGCATTTAAAGCACCAGCTTGTTACTTTTATCAAATCTAAAAAGGAATGAAAGTGTTCACCTATTAGGAGCATGGACACTATTGCAATGAAATAACTTGATTTTCCATTCATTTTCAGGACCTGATTACTATACTGAAAGACACCTTGCAGGAGGCAGAGAATAATGTTTATTTCTATACATAGTATTCTTCAGTGCTCTAGTAGTTAAAGATCAGCTTAAAATTCACAACAGTTTTTATATATCCTTTAAATTACTTCTTTAGGCTTTGCTATTATAGGTCTAGATTATAATTTTGATTGTTTCACTGCCTTCAGAAAACTTACAATACTTTACTTTTGGGATTAGCTTTGACTCATTTTAGGCTATATCCTCACACTGGACTAATTGCAACACCACTGAGATGTCACTGGTTTATCTGAGAGAAACAAAGGGGATAAAAACCTTAAACTCCAGTTTTCTTTCCAACTACAGGGGAACACAGGCGCTCAATCAAAGCAAATACTGAAAGGCTGCACAATGCAGTGCCCCATCCTAAACCCTTAATCACTCCATTAGTTTCATTATTGAGCAATTGCATAGATATTAACAGGCATTTCTCTCATTTTGATACCAAAACATCTTTCCCTTGGCACCATCACATAAAGCACTTATGCTGTTTACCTGGCTATTTGAAAAGAAATTTTCAGCTGGGTAGTGTTTTTTTGACAGTCCAAATATGCATAATCAAGTAATTTGTTAATATATGGATATGGTATAACAGTGATTTCAGCAAAAATACATTACCAAGGCCTACTACTCAACTTACTGCATATTACTCAAACACAAACACCTCAGAACAAAATCAGTTACCAAGATGGGTTAAAAAGGAGTTCCTTCAGCTTTTCAGCAGAATTTGGAGTAAAGAGGCCCTGAGAAGAGGGAAGCACATAAGAATACAATCACAGAAGGGTTTGGGTTGGAAGGGACCTTAAAGTTCACTTAGTTCCCAATCCCCCTGCCATGGACAGGGACACCTCCTCCTAGACAAGTTTGCTCAAAGCTCCATCCATCCTGACCTTGAACATTTCCAGGAATGGGGCATCTACAACTTCTTTGAGTACTGTTTTCTAGTATCTGATCATCCTATTGTAAAGAACTGCTTCCTAACATCTAATCTAAATCTACTCAGTCTGAAGCCATTCTGCCTTGTGTTGTAACTACATGCCCTTGCCAAAAGTCCCTCTCCATCTTTATTTTAAGCCTCCTTTATGAGGTACTGGGTCCTGGAAGCGGCTTTAAGGTATCCCTAGAGCCTGCTCTTCTCCAGGCTGAACATCCCCAACCTTTTCAGCATGTTCTCATAGGAGAGGTGCTCCAGCCTTCTGAGCTTCTTCGTGGAGTCTTTTGGACTTGCTCCAACAGGTCCATGTCCTTCCTATGCCTGGGGTTCCAGAGCTGGATACAGTTCTCCAGGGTTATAACATGAGCAGAGGGGCAGAATCACCTCCCTCAACCTGCTGATCAGAAAACCACTCGAAGAAGAAGGAAAAAAATCCCCCACAAAACCAATCAACCAAAAATCCACAAACCAAGAAAACAAATACAAAACAATATCAACAAATCAAAAATCACCAAAACAAACAAATCAACCCAGGTCTGGAATAAAGAAAATTTTGGATGATCATGAAGACACAGGAAAGGAAAGCAAAAAGTGTTTTTACTAAGCAGATCAAGGAACAAATAAATAGAAAATATGGTGAAGGAAAGCTTTGAGAAGCTACACCTCCAAATCAATGAGACTGAAATGGGTTAAATAGGTAAAATGAATGTAAAGGGATGCTTTGGCTTTTTAGGGTTTTTCTTCAGCCAGCTGACATGCAGTGTTTCCAGATACTGAAAAGTTATGAAATTCCTATTTTTCCTGCTTCAAATACTGCATGTCATTAACGAGACAAGAAGACAAGGTGGCAGAAAACCTCACTGAAAACAGGTGAGGAAATGTGGTACTGCATGGCACCCAGAGGTCCGATGAAGGCAAGCTGTCTGTGGAACAGCACACATGCACTTTTTTGGGTTTAAGATGCATGAGTTGGAGCTGAAAAAAGCGCTGCAGAAAATGTTGTCTCTGAAAATGAAAACTGTTTTAAAAAAGAAGGAATAAGAATGCATTGAAATAGCGAGTGATGTGTTGCAGAATGAAAAAGAAGATGGAAGAGTTTGGAAAATTTATTGCAGAAGAGAATGTTAGTCTGATGGAAAGGATTAGTATTTGAGGAAATATGTATTCTTATCTCAAGTCCAGACATCTTATTTTACAACCACAGTGCAAACTAATTGCACTATTTATACTAGAGATGTTGCTTTTCTTTTTACAAGAAAAAATGTCTTGCTGGGCATCAATGACAGTGTTTATTACCTCTAATAAAATTACAAATGGTAAAAATGTGTTTACTTGAGCTTGTCAAGGCAAAAATTGGCTGTCTAATTTAATCTTCTGTAGCACCAATGATGGTTCTTTATCAAGAAATAAAAATGTCCCCATCTTAAAATTATTAGAATAAAGAAAATTCTTTTCTTTTAGTGTTAATGAGAAAAAAGTAAAAGTTGTAAGCATGCCATAGTGATTCAGAGCAAAATTGTGTCTGCAAGTGGGAGGTTCACTCGTTACCAGTTCTTGCTTCCAATGACCATTTAATAAATCTTCAGCCCAGCTTTTACTAGTAAAGCTGCAAAAGGATCATCTTCCTTAGAATAATAGAATCACAGAATGGCCTGGGTAGGAAGGGACTTTAAAGGTCATCTTGTTCCAACCCCCTGGCATGGGCAGACACCTTTCACTAGACCAGGTCGCTCAGAGCCCTGTCCAACATGGGCTTGAACACTTTCGGGGATGGGGCAGTCACAGCTTCTCTGGGAAACCTGTGCCAGTGTCTCACTGGAATTCCTTCCCTATATCCAATCTAAACCTACTCTGTCAGTTTGAAGCCACACCCCTTGTCCTGTCATGCTGTTATGCTCAACAATTCTGCTTCAAGCATGGCTTTGTAACACTAGAATTGTAACACAACAGCTTTAACTTCAAGGACACATTCAGTGCACGTGGCTTTTCATGCCTTTATTTTAAGTCCAGATGCTTTTAAAGTGTTTCAGTATCATTAATAAGAGGTATCTGGAAATTTGTTAACAAATACAGAATACAACAGAAAGTTCTTCAAATATTAATTTACAGAATGAAAGCTTGGAGGTTTTCGTTTCTGAGAACTAATAAATACTTTCAGATTTGAAACACTGTCAAAGTGGTAGCAGTATCTGAAGAAAAAAACACTTTTTGAAGTGGTGAGATACATTTGCACACATTCCCCACTGCAGTTTGTGCTGTGTATCTGCACCCTAGTGGTTTGGTTTTGGCAGACAGATTCACAGGAATCGCTCTAAAAGCCAAATGAAACTTGCACAGAATTCTCTGCATGGATTCCAGCCTGCTGCCCTTCCTTCTCTTTAGAAATACCCTAAAATTATAACTTAAATATATCTTAGCTAATAACTTTTCCAAGTTATGAACAATAGGCTGTACAATATAGGCTTGACTCTACACATTTGTAAAATTTATACCATTCTGATTATGTATCACGTATGAATGTAATAGTTTAAATTTACTATGGGTGTCAGTTTAGCTAAATTTTGAATACTCATTTCTCTGCACCTAACCTCCTGTTTGTCATAGATATCCCTGAACACATATTTCTGATACTCAACAGTTAGAATAAGGTCTAGCAGAAATAAGGAGGAAGGTGGAAAACTGCATTATTGAAACACCACTTTGCTACCCGTAAGAAGAAGAAAACTAGAAATATAATTTTCTAACTTGGTTCTTTAAGGTCTGATCATTAGTAGTTCATAGCAAATTCTTATCCCTATGAAAAGATTTTTGCGGTTTATTAGCTTGAGAGAACACTACAACAACTTTCAGAACAACAATATTTTTAAATCTCTCTCCTCTTTACACACTAAATATAAAAAAAAATACTTGTCAAAAGGAAATTTTTATTTAAATTTAAAGGCTATTTGAATGCCAAGCTACCATTCAAAGAAAGAATTTGGTTTAAGAGAATAAAAATCAGAAATTCTCTCTAAATATTATACAATGTGTATGTATGCTCATTAAGCTACAAACCTAGCTATCCAGTGTACCCTGAAAACCAGACTCTCATATATGATGTCCTAACTAGATGGCTTAATGCAGAGAAATACCTGCCTTCAGAGCAATCAGCGGAAGAAGTGTTAGAACTCACTGAGCCGCTGAAAAAAAAAGACTTGAATCAATGTCGGTAAAGGAAACTAAACGTAGAATATTTCATTTTTACAGTTTTACTTTACAATCCCAGCAATACTATCAACCAACTTATCTCAGGCTATGTTGGTGCAATGGTACATGTCTAAGGACATCTTCCAGGAACTGAGTGTATGGACACAACTTCAGTTATTGAACACTAACAGTTAATTTCCTACTGACTTCAGTGGAAGATGTATGCACTCTACAGCCCTGTAACTAGGCCACCTTTCCAGTATATAGGCAAGAATCAGATTCCTAGCTTTAACTATTTGATGTAATAGCAACCACAGACTACCAAAGAGAACATAAATCCCTTTAGCTGTGAGACTTTGTATCTCAGATATGAGAAATAATTCAAATACCAAATACAGCACTTCAGGATTAATACCTAGATTTCATCAGAAAAAAATCTTGGTTGTACATACTACACAAGGTCATAGCTCTTGACTCCAAACCAGCTAAATCTATTTATCCCAAAAAGCAAAACTCCGAGGCATGATATTCCCACTCAGCTGAATGCAGAAGAACCCCATGTGAATGAGTCTATCCACCTCAATCACTTATCTATTTGATTCATGAGGTTGCAAGAATTCAGATTCCTCAAAACGTAACCTCCTGAATGACAGCCAAATGCAAATAATGAGTCACATTGCTGTGCAACCACACAGCAAGTGGGCAGATTAACTCGGCTCCTTTGGAGTACAACTGTTTCTTAAAGAGGTTTGAGGCAGAGCTTAGAGGTCATAATTATATATGAAATGTGGTTATTCTATTGTCTGAGAAGGGAATTTAATGAAAGCCGGCCCGGCGTGGGTGATGCGGGGACGCCATGCAGCCGGCTCGGTGCAGGAGCTGCCGTGTGGTGAGCTCGGCACAGGTGGTGCGGGGATCACTGCGTGGCCGGCCCGGTGCAGCGGCTGGCGGCACAGCTGGGGCCAGGGCGCCAAGGCTTCCCACACTTCTGGCCTGGGGGCCGGCATCGCTTCCAGCCCGGCCCAGCGCTCCTGTGTGCGCGCAGGACCTTGCTGGGGGCGGGGCCTGGGCACTGACCATCCAATCAGAGAAGGCAGGTCCCTTGGGAGCCATCTGTGCATGCACAAAGAGGGTCCCCTATAAAAAGGCAAGCGGGGACACCATCTTCCATTTTCTCCACTGGATGCAGCCGAGACAACATCGCTGCTCGTCTCCGCGCTGACTTTGGCCCCCGCATGCGGGCTGATTAGCGACTTCAGCGGCTACAGCACTAATTAAAGACCACATCTTTCCATCAGTACTGGTATTCCTTCCCGGGGAAAGGGGGGTGGCCATTCGTTGTTTTTTCTAATTTTCTTAGTGCCTTTCCAGTAGGCGGGTGGAGGCTCGGCACTACCCTAGAGTCCTCCTGGTCGGCCGCAGGACCGGGAAGATCTGAGGTCACGGTCCTTCTCTGATTATCCCGGCGTCTCTTCAGGAGCCCCAACAGAAAACCCAGCGCTATCCTAGAGCTTTCCCATCCAGACGCGGGGTCTGGGAGAGCTTAATTTGTCTGTCTTTGCGCTTTATTGTTGGTTTTTCTGTGTGTGTGAAATAAACCTTGTTACTTGTGTGTTTTCTTTTTGGGTGTGTGTGGCTTCTCTCAGACCTCTCTTGTCAGTACCACGCTTCCCAGTGGTAAAACCATGACACATACACACATACTTTTTTTCCCTCCATCTCATTATGGGATACAAAACAAAACAGCCCTACAAAACAGCCATCCCAGTTTTACAGGGGGAAATATATCATGAAGTGTATAAACATAGAAAAGCATTGACATTTCATAGAGTCAACAGTTCTGACTACAGTTCTATTTTCTACTATGTTTCTGATCCTTAGACACTTCCTAATCTTCTCCCAAGGTCAAGTTGCAGCCATCTCCCACCTCTACCTACAGCACTTGCAACCAACTAGATGGAGATCTTTGTTCCTTTAGAACCTCACCTTGGCCTCAGTACAAGAGCTAAGCATTCAGTGCCCTCTGGGAGTAACATCTTCTGTCAATGTCTCCATTCTTCTGTTAATTCCTTTGATATTCCATTCTCAAATGTTTGAACTCCTTGATTTCGGTTGCTGATTCTGTAAATCACCTGTTCTGTTTATCTCTTTGAGTATAAGCAAACAAAGATCTTTTTTCTCACAATACACAGATATCCACAATAAATAATACAAATTAGTTGCCAGCACTTAATAAGAATTTAAAGAGAAGAAAATAGCAGAAGAGGAAAAGATATGTGAAACTGAAATTGATGATGGTAAATTAAATAAGCAATTAAACCTTTATTCATTATCCTGATGAATTTTACCTGATGTCTTAGAGAATGACCTGGATCTATTCTAGGATCAGAAGTTCTGCAGTGCCCACATTTCATTTCAGAGGTCATCAGCCTTTCAGAGGCAGTGGATTAGTCTGCCGTTATTCTTTCCAAGATTAGAAACTATTATACGGGGAAAGCTAAACAGGAAGGACATTGACACTCAAAAAAAGGCAAGATGGTGTGCAAAAAGCAATGACATCTATCCTTCTTCAGTGTGGATTAAGGATTCACAAATCCTAATAACTTCACAAGACACAAAGAAGCAGAACTCTTTGTTGGTGTTAGCTTCTTTAACACATCCTAGCTCTCAGATCTCAGCTACATCCTATACCTACTTACTGTTGCTCAAAGTTCGCTGACAGAATGTGTTCAAGCCTTGCAGCATAAACTGGTATCTCGGTTATAATAACACCACCAACTCTTTTGATACCAGTTAGGAACAACACCTAAGTACTATATCATCAAGAACAGTGCAAACTTCTCCATTACACTACAACACTCTTCAGTATTACAGCATTCATTTAAACTTAAGTATTGTGGTTTCCTTAATGCCACTGATGATGTTTGCCCTATTGGAAAGATCCATGGGAGAGAGAAATTAATAGTCACATCTAAAACGTCATCAAAGAATAGCTCAGCTCAATATATCATAGTTTTCTTGCCGAGAAATACAGGCTGATATTTGGTCTGTACGAAGATATTCAAGAATAGGAAAAAAATCAGGCAAGGAGGCAACCTTTAGAGAGTCAAGACAAATTTGAATTCTGTGCAGCAAAATAAAAAACATAAAAAATATAGAAGATTGTCTCTATGTGTTCCAGTCTTCCAAATTTTATCTGAGGAACTCTCAAGGGTTTCATCTGTTTTATTGTGCTGTCAGACTCTTCAATAGCCTTTGTTTGCACTGTTTTGCTCTTTCATGTCAAGTATCCTTCTTTATCCTTCTCTTTCTATGCCTTCCTCAAAATTTTTCTGTTGGTGTAGACAAACAGCATTTCTTATGAGCAAAGGTGCTTCAAAAACTCTTGGGCCATTTTTCCCTATTCAGAAAACAATTTCATGAGTTTCAAATTTGTGCCCATATGTGGGGAACATGCAGATCAAGGTTAAAGCTAAAAAAAAACCAAAAACATATTCAGAGTGAATACAACAGCACATTTCACTGCTATAAATGAAATATATTAGTGATTCTTTAAAAATTAATGACACTATGAATAAAGCAAGTGCCATCAATGCCTGTGGGTGTTAGCAAAGCCACCCAACCTCCTGTCAATCCCTCCAAATTCTAACTTTCATCACCTCTTTGTTTTCTTCTTTTATTTTCACTCCCGAGCCAGTGATGATTATATGAATTGAATTATTTTCCCCATGGAGCACTTGTTTGTGAGCAGCTGGCAAAGTGCTTTCTGTTACCTTGCCTACCAGAAGCTTTTCCATTTATCAGTGGCCATAGCTTAGATCAACCACAGTTGCACACAGCTCTGAATTCATTGTCTGCAGTGTGTGAGAAGCATGACATCCATATCTTCAGGTATTTAACAGAGGTTAGAGTTCTGATATAAATCTGTCATTAAAAAATAAAATAATTAGAACCAGCTAACTATTCTATGAAATTCAATTCTACTCAACTATGGTTATCTACAACATAAAATTGATCACCTACATTATCTCTTCTTCATTTGTCACATGGTTCTTCCATGAAATGCATCTGATGCTTCAGAAGGTAGAGATATACAAATTCACTGTTATATTTTTTGTCCTAAAAACTTTTAAAATGATACTCAGTTTTTCATTGAGGGCATATTAGAAATTGTCATTTTGGGAGTAGATTATAGTTGTCAACCAGTAAAATTGTTTGACTGTATTTAAATTTGTTCCACACTCGTGGAATGAAGAAAAAGAAGGCCAAAACATGACCATATTTTAAGAAGTTGCTGATATTTTTTTTAAAAAAATTCTTTAAAATAAATAAAGTTATTTAGATTTTAATAGTTTCCAACCTATGACTGTCTATTAGAAGTTCTAAGAAGCCTCCATTTATTCCAAGTGTCATATAGCAACCCACACTAACAGCCTGTAAAGTTCATTTTCCTACTGAAAATATCCATAAAATATCTCAAAAATTAGAATAATTTTTATAGGATATATGAAAACATTTTGAAAAGGGAACAAGCTAAACAATTATGTTTTAATCAATTTTGTTGACGTTGACAGACTAGTGACTACATCTGTGAAAACTGTTAAAAGTTCTTTAAAAATTACAACTTCTGACCAGACAGTAGCTCATCCAACTAATAAGCAAATCCAAACAAAATACCTCTCCAATTATTGTTTTCCACTTTATAATGCATTTACTGCATTATAAACAAGTCTATACATTAAAAAGATCTCTACCACCCACATAGTTCCAAAAAATATAGCTGCAAATAACATTTGCAGCCTTCTCACACTGAACTAATGATATTTCTAAAATAGTCAAGTAAACTTAGAGTGAAAACAGTAGTTATACTGAGAGGAAGACTGGTTAAGATATAAAAGTTCACAAGAATTAAAGTCACACGATTTCAGAAGCAGTCTTCTCTTTCTATCATAAAGAAAACTACTGAGAGTGCTTCCCCGTTTGCCAGCTCAGTGAATCTGAGTTACGTCTGCTTAGATACTGCGGTGAATATTTCTTCTGCAAAAAAAAATTACCACATAAATCTCAAACAAAACTGACTGCAATAGGGCCAGAATGGCTGCTGTTTGAGGCAAGAGCCAAGTGAATCTGCTCTTGTCATAGCAATTCAAGTTCAAGTTTCAGACCTAATTGAAAAGTTTCAAATAGAATTGAAAAAAGAATGCTGAGAAAGTTCTGTGTCATTATCCTGGTTTTGAAGTGATGGGGGAAAAATGCAAAGAAAAACCCTACAAAGTCCAGATGTAGGAGTTCCTTCAAGTGAAACAAGATGAAAAGATACTTTAACCAACCAAGACAACACACTCTCCCAGTAAAGAAGTATTTAAAATCAGAGTTATTGGTAATTTAAAACTTTACTTAAAAATGTTCCAGGTTGTAGAAGTGTTTTTAGTGTAAAACATATTTTTCATTAGGACATGATTTAATGATAGGTATCTCAGATTTTCTTTTCTTTCTTTTTTTTATACAGTGAAATCTATCGTCCATTAAGGTACTCTGCCAAATTATTCTAGACAAAAATATATTGTTATGATAATTCAAACTGAAATGCCAGTAGTTTACCCTGTCAGTACCTTTGAACTAAGCTTCAAAACCCAGAACAAAAATCAAGATTAATATTAGATTTCCTGATATTTACACATTATCTCATGGCTAGATGGAGACAACCTAGGAAAACAGGATTACAGGAACCAGCATTTCAAGAAAAAACCCAAACCACATGCTTTTAAAGGCATATTGGTATGAAGTGAAGGAGCTCTAACTTTCCAGTTCTCTTAATCTTGCCATACAGTCTGGTATTTAACTAAAAAAGTAACAATTTTATAGGTATTAATACTTCTCTTCAAAAAGAGGGACTGAAAAGCACTTTTGGTTAATCTATTGTTCAATACTAGAGCTCAGTAGAAAAATTATTTCATTATTTCAATGAATAAGAATTTAGCTGTTATTTTTAGCCAGTAGAACCACAGCCGTAGTGACCAGGAGTCTAATATCCAACGACTCTACTGCTTATATATTCCAGACACATGGTTTTACATATTTTTACATATTTTTGTCCATTTAAGCCATCTTTGTCAGGTAAGTGTGTCATGCACTGTCTTAAATGGCAGATACCAAAAGAAGAATGCATGGTTTCCTGGAGATACCCATCCAACATTTCTCTGGCTATGGCCTAGGCCACAACGGAACACTTTATGGCCATGGAGAAGGTTTGGACTCTTCTGTCCTTGAAAAATTTTGCACAGTAACTATTTATAAACCTCTCAAACCTAAGTGAACACAAATCTTCAGGCTCTGAAATACAAATCTTTTCCCCTTATCAGCCTTACTCAAACAAATGACTGCATTTGCCTCCCAAAATAAGAGAGTTGCCTTTAATCTACAGTGCCGCATGCTGCAACATATGGGAATCTGAACACACGATGAATTTGAGCCACACAGAAAAGAAAATGTAACTAAGATTCGGTTCAGAAGATGATTACCAGTAGGAAAAAAATTCCACTATCTTTACTCGTGGTATAAGATATGTGAGCAAATTTTACTTCTCAAAACCCACATTTGGAACTAGCATACATTAATGTTAAAATTAGTAATCTACTCATAAAATATCAAAGCATGTGGAAAAGGGCCTTATTTTCAGGTTGGGATATATATGGCAAAAGCATTTGTGTTTGCCAAGCATACTCTCATGTGTTGGGAAACACTACATAAGGCCCCACTGCTCCAGCTGACTAAGAAGTGAGCTTTCCACTGTTTGTCAGGATTTCTGGACAATCGTGCCATTTAAGTGTCTGTTGTAATCCTTACACACAAAAAGACCAAATTAAGTTTGAAGGATATTATGTGTCTTTTAAGCACCAAACCATATGGCAAATCAAAATGGACATCCAAAACCACAGACACCTCTGCTGATTTTTGAAGATTTTCACTAATCTTCTTGGGTTATGCAATTATGAATATGCCACTATAGTGTAATGACTGTAATTAGAGCTAGTGAGAAACAAAATTATGAATAATAGCACACTGTAATTCTCTGTATATTATATATTGGGTCTAATCCAACAGTCCTTACTCATGTAGAAGTCCAAATAAAGATCTATGGAATCAAATGAAAACAACAAAATTTAATATTCATCTCAGTGTATACCTTTCAAATCCACACAGCCAGTGTTTCTATTTATATACTGTGTAAAATAACTCTTGGCTTACAGAAACAACCAAAATTCAATATCTAGAAATAAAGCACCTACAGGAAAGGAACAGAAGAACAGTATATGCTCCCTGGATGATCCTACTTTCAGATAGATTAGAGTTAGAGGAAACTTAGTTGTAATTTGAAACAGACCTTTTGTCTTTCATGACTACACATTTTCGAAATCTAGAATTCAATAAAATAAATATCCAGACAATATGTTTGCATCACATGAATTTTCAGATGAGAGATTTTAACATATACAAGGAAAAATAGAGAATTATGACCAAAGTTAGTTTCTTAAGACCTGGGGTTTTTTTGTGGTTTTAATAAGCATTCAGTAACAAAGAGAAAAAAAAATGACTATCCAGATAAATAATAATAATTGCAATTGCAGAGTAGTTCCATTTAGTGGCACTAATTCCAATAAGTAGAAAGTACAAAGCAAGATCAAAAAGTTTTGTGTCAAAAATTTCATGTCCAAACCATAGATGAGATTTTAATATAACAAGCATTGCCCTAAGAAAGATAATTTCAATATAACAACTAAGGAAATAAACATTATGCAAAACTATTTTATAATTCTATTTGTAATTGTATATTAATTTTATAAATAGCAAATTTTTCATAAAACCTAATTGTTTCTTAAGAGCGCCTTCAAGCAGAATTTGTGGAATTTTAGTTAGTTTATGCAGTGTTAATGTTTGTAGTAAGTGATGTAACTTCTGTGCCAGCATGCATTTTTGATGACTGACAAATATATCATCGTCTCAGTCCTACATTTTGGTTTTATCTTATCAGAAGAGTTTTTATGCATGATTTTCTGGTCTCTTAAAAGCATCTGGAGAAAACATGTTTGTTCCTACCCATTTTAAAGAAAAAGTTATAGCCAACAGTCACATTGATTAAGAACTTACTGACAGATATTGAAGTCACGTAGGCTGCTTTTGACCCTTTCAGAATAGAGTGAGCCCCATCCCACAGCATCCAATTCCATGATAGGCCTTAAAGAGAACCCCCCTGACTGAGTGACCTACATCCCAACAACAAAAGAGCCAATCCACCTTACGACAGTCTAAACCTACAAAAGCTTTAAATTGGACTGTAAAGACTTAGAAAGCACATGTTTTTCTTCTACTTTCAATGGCAAACTTTATGCTAACTGACTGTGTAACAAAGAACGCTCCCCAGTGAAGAGGTTGTTCCAAACTTGTCCCTTTTCACATCGCTGTCAGTACTTCTGAATGCCTGAGCCAGCCTGATGATCACCATGTTTAGTGACTAAACCAAGTTATGTCTGTAATTTGTATTGTACAGTATTGCTCACTTTTATCCTGCAAATACTATTTGAAAGAGATACAATATAAATGCAAAATTGTGTACTTCTGTGAGACCTCAACAGTAACGTCAGCTCAGTGAACATGATAAATTACAAGCACTCAGGGCCACATGACATGCACACAGAACATGTGTTTGTTTTTGTTTTAATGAGGGGACAAAATCTGGTGGGGTATGTTGCACCTTTTGGTTAATTCAGTTTATTATGGGCTTGATCCTTCCCATGTATTGAATTCCCTCTGGAACAGACAGTTCTGTAAAACTTTTCCAGAGAATGGCAAACAGAGAAAGTTAGATCAGTCCTGTTCTCTGGTCTTGCATCTGATAATAAAATACCAAGTCGCCCTCACTGCTATCTAATATTTCCTGTTAGACATGCTCACACAGTGCCAAATCTTATTATGAAACCTAGTGGATTTTGGACAGATATCCAGGAGGAAATTTTAGGTGTGAAGAATTCAGACATTAAAAAAAAGTCAGCATTTGCTAGCAAAAACAGTATGGGAGCACAAAACCTGTGGTAATCAGTAGCTCTGCAGTACATACATGTGGAAAAATATATACTTCTCCTAAAGTCCTGCAAAACTGTTTTGATCAACTGTTATGCAACTGACACAGAGTACAGAAAGCACAAGGAAAATAAATAGATTTTTGTATCAATATTGCAAACAACTGAGAAAGGGAGGTGGCTTAAAGGCCTCCCTTAATTCCTACGCCTACCCCAAACCCTCAGATCATTCCGTTCAAATGGGAGAAAGTTCCAAAACAGGAGGATAGCATAGGATTTTATTCCTAAATCAAGAAGTAGGAAAAAGATAAACCTAGTGATTAAGGACTAAAAGGATTTTTGGACATTTCTAATTCAAATTGAAATAGACAAACTTAACAATTTTGTCTATTTACACAGACAATTAAACAACTCTTCTCTTCTGTAGCTGTCACGGTTATCTTCCTAGCTTGTTAGTCTGACTATATTACACCTCTTTCCTTCTACAATCGGTTCTGCATTTATTTAACAGACTTATTTATCTTTATTTCAAAGACATTTCTGGTTTACCACAAAGGAAAGTCAACTGGAGAAGTCTAGATAACTTTCTGCCAGAACAGAGATAGCATGAGGCCACTATCTACAGAATCAGTCACTACAGCTGCCTATCTCTATAGCAGTTCCCAGGCAAAGATGTGCTGTATCATCTTTAAGGAAATACATGAAGAAGGGAATAAAGTAGCAGTGGTCCTGGAACCAGATCTTATAATCTGTTGGAGAAGGCAGACAAAAACTAACACGGAAGAGGAATTCAGGGAACTTGTGTTTGCCCTGGGTACAGTGCAATAACTCCAAATCCATAAATAAAGCATGTATATTCATTTTAAGTGTGGAGTAGTTTAAGTCAGAGATAAGCACACTGCTGGGTGACCTTAAACCTTGTGGTGACTTGCAAATCTTCTGACTCCTGTTTATGTACATCCATTGTGAAACCCCTACTCTGTAAATCTTGATAGGATAACTATTCTGTCTGTAGCTACATCCTGCTGAAACAAAACTCTGAAATTAATTCACTTTTTTGATGAAGCATCACGGAGGGCACCTTGAACTTAATGGCAGCTTGGTTATGCTTGCAAAGTGTGAAGAAAGTGCAAGTCTCTGAGCTAATACAGCTCAAAGATTAATTTCCAGCCTTAATGATTTTGTGAAACAGCCTTTTGAAATCATTATGATCATACAAATTAGCTTTAAAGTCCTTCTAACAATGTGTCCCCTCTTTCACAAAATACTTCTCAAGCTGTGATGAGGGCTTGTTTTTATTAATGTATATTTTGTAAATGTATTAATAAAGTCTTTGTTAATAGTATACTAGTGTGAATTTTACCAGATTGCAGAGCTTCCAAAGGACTAAATTTAACAGTAATACTGTGCCTATGGATCTAAAAGATCATTCAGGAAAAAAAATTCCTGGACTATAATATATAAACAAATATATAAACAAATACACATCCTTTACATCTTTCTCTTCTGGTGTAAGAGGGTAAAAAATAGATTATATA
>VYZS01013094.1:5025-18226 GCA_013400695.1 Neodrepanis coruscans | reverse complement strand
TCCTCAGCCCCCCACCGCCCACCCCTTATATGCAAAGTATGAGTCCTGAGTACAAAACCACCAGGCTCCCGTCTCATCAGTGTGTGTGTGGAGTGCTCCTTACTTGTGCATACCTGTAGTGGCACAACAGCTGTGGAAATCCTCACACATAAATCCATGTGCTCACTCTGTGTGGTTTTTCTGTCGTGGTCTGCTCTTTGTGGGGGTTTCTGTCCATTTTTGACAAAATANGTAGATACTGGATTGATGCCACATTGCAGAGATGGAAAAACTGCCTCAGCAAAGGATGGAATTATATATACATATGTGTTAAAAACCAGCCTGTACAGAAACCTACAAATAGAGAAATAAATGCAAGAAAATACTGACAAATTTACTGCATAATAATTATTGACTTTAAAAAAATTCAAAAAGCTTCTTGCAAGGACACGTGTATGTTATAAAACAAATCATATGGTACTCTCCTAACAGTTTAATTCAGAGTAATATTTATCAAATTTTGCTTGGCCTTCAGCTGAGAAGTAAAAAAGAAGGTAGCATTTTAGTGTTATATATAATACTACCTCAGTGCCTTCCTAATCCATAACGGAAGCATTAATCACTGTGTCTTTGTCATGGCAGCAAGGCAGTTTGCAGTCTGTCTGTGCACTTGATTTATGAACAGCTGATGGCCATTGAACTGCAGCAATCCACCAAACAGTATTTTGTACTTCCTTATGCTTGGAGTATAAATGTTACAGAGCACTGACATTATATTCTATCTAATATACACAAGGTTAATTTTGTAAGCTCCTTAATTTTTGCCTCCCTTTGCACTGGTTTTCATGTTTGTTTTTTTCTCATCAATCAGAAAAGGCATTGCTGAGCTCACACCCCCAGCTGACTACCTTGCTTAAAAGTATGGGCTTTGCTGTGCTCAAGAGCAGGATCAGCATGGTTCCACCTTCTAGCACAATCAAGGCAAGTCCCTGTTTCAGCTGAGAAAGAACTGGCATGATCCTTCAGCCTATTGTCCTTCATTTCTCAGTAGGTTTCCTCTTGTGCCATGCATTTCAAATGAAATTTGGA
The DNA here is from genome assembly GCA_013400695.1 of Neodrepanis coruscans. Lineage (NCBI taxonomy): Eukaryota > Metazoa > Chordata > Aves > Passeriformes > Philepittidae > Neodrepanis > Neodrepanis coruscans. The sequence goes on along the minus strand of VYZS01013094.1, from coordinate 17,158 downwards.
GTTTCAAGATCTGGTGCAGATACTTTTGGGCATTAGCGCCCATTGTGGCCAAACTACTTCACATAGTTGCTTTGGAAGGAAAAGGAAGGGGAATAGATTTGCATTTTATTCTTTTTGGAGATCCCTAAGAGGCGGGACACTCNTCCTTCTTTTTTTTTTTTTTGATATTGTGTCATTCCTTAGCCCCGTTCCATGCTCTGGGCTGCAACTTTTAAAAGCCAAGGCTGTGTTCAAATTTCTATTAATCACAAGCCTATGACAGTGCAGCAGATTGCTGTATTTGGTAGTGTTTAGGAGGGTATTGCTCTGTAAACTGTACAGTGCTATTCACCATTGCCTGTAATTGAGCAATTGTTAGTTAATGGTGTCTAGAAAATACTGATTCAATTTAGAACATGTCCAATCCTGTAGAGTGTGTTAAGAGAAACAAAAGTCCAACCGCTGGAAAAGCTTGGGGTTTTAATGCTTTATCTCACCTCTCTTGGTAAGAGAATGAGGGATGTATTCACAGATATTTGAAGAATGGCTGGAAGAGATAGTGCTGCCCTACAGGAACTCCTGCCATCAAAGGATATATATCAAGGCATAATGGAATGAAGTCAGGCAATTAAGTTAACCAGATAAGTAGTCTTTCTTCCTGGAAGTAAATTTCAAACGTTGCATAAATGAAATAGCAATTGCAAATATTTTTGGGGAGGGAGGATTCCTACCACAGAGATCTGCCAGGTGTGGGTGGGGAAGGAAGGAGGGGGCGGCTGAGCGGCACCTTTGTCCTGGGCATCATAGCGCTGGCTCCCACGCAGCCCTCTCCCACCCCGGAGCGGGTCAAGCTGTGTGCCGGGGGGGTTCACTCCCCAGGGAGCCTCCTGGAAGCGCTGACCCCGGTAAACCTGAGCAGAACCAAAGAGCTATTACGAGGCTCCCCCTCACACTGGTGAAAAATCCCCAGGGTAGGAGCAGAAACAGGGCTTGGCCCAGATACCACCGTGAAGCCCTTGGCCCAAAGCCCAGGCGGTTCCGTGGGAGCCCTTGCTGTCTCCACGGGCATCATGCCAGCGGCAGGGAGAGTAGGGGAGGGGAGGCATGGTCCCCGTGCACTGCCCTGGCGGGCACCACGGGCAGCGCTCGGCTCACGGGCGGGGACACAGAGTGGATCGTGAATGGCAGTGTACATTTATTGTTTAGGCTGCAGCCGCCGTAAGGGATGAGAGCGAATTACTGGCCCATTTCTAACTAGAGAGTTTGGGAAAAAAAGGTGAGATGCAGCAGGGCGAAGTCTGGTGGAGGGGCTGCAGAGGGGGATTGTGCTGGTTTGCTTTACCTCCTTTGTTTTGCTGTTATATTTCAATAAAGAACTTGTATTATCGTAATGACTTTTTTTTTTTTTTAAATGACTGACAATTTAGAAAATAGTATTGCGATAAGCAGAAAAGAACTCCACCTCCACCGCCACCCACAAGATGGAGCTCGCAGCTCAGGAGCGGGGACGATGTTCTTTGTGTCACCGAAAAATGAAGCGGTTTTTCTCTCACACTTTTCTAATTTTTATCTTTTGCTAATATAATGCAGATTGGTTTTATACATTATTTATGGAGCCCCGAACTAGTATAGGGAATGCTGTCGCTCATTTTAATGATTTAGATATGGGTTTTATTATTATTACACCGTATAGACTTTGGAAAACCTTCATTTGGATCCCATTTAGAACACAGGAAGTTGCCCAAAGCTTGGTTGTGAACCTTAATTTACTGAAATCCGTGTAAGGCTGAGAATATTTACTGCTGGCATTTATTGCTCCTGTGAGAGTTAGACCGAGAGCAAGTGGGGAGGACAGAAAGAGAGGAAAGGAAAGACAACAGTAACCTCAGCCAAAAAAGCCAAGAACATATGTTGGAGTCGTGCTCGGCTGTGCACGTGCAGAGCAGGGTAATCTGCCTCGGAGCTGCTCTGCTGGGATAGGACGTGCCTTACTGCCTCTGAGATTCAGGAGAACTCCAACAGGACTTGTCTTTTGAGGATCTAAATCCTCTCTTTCTAAAGTGGAGTTCACAAGGAGTTGTAGGACTTTAAGTACCCTGTAAAGGACTGGGTCCTTCTTGTGCTGCAGTCGAAGTCCTTTTTGGACTTCCCGCTGTGCTCTGCAGATAAAAATCATACGGATTTTAGCTGTGCAGACTTACAGAGGTTCCAGGGGTTCCCAAGTGAAACCCAGAAGCAGGACCCCAGGCAGGCTTGTCTGGAGACAGGGAAATGCTGCTAACCCACCACTGCGTTTCAGGGGGTTGGAGAAGGTGACCCAAAAACTAGCAGTAATTGAGGCAGGAAAAGATGTCTTCATTTTCTTCCTATTTTCAGTTACTTTGTGCCTGCACAATAATAAATAAGCTTATTCAAGCTTTGTTAAAACTTGTACAGAAAAATATTCTTAGGATGGGACAGTCCTTGTTCAGGCTACAAGTGCAGGTGATTTCAGCAGTCTCCTGCCTTTCAGAAAATTGGAGTTCTGCACTTCAGGAAAAAGAACAGGTGCCCCAGTAATTGCCATAATGTTTTTTACTTTAAAGAAAAGCAGAGAAAAACGTTTACATTTTTTTAAGGTACTTGTTTTATTCTGCCCTGTTCCTCCAGTCCCCTTTCATTCAGTTGCTTAACCTGCCTTTAAACTAGTATCTCTGGTGGCTTGTTTGTCCTGTGCTGTGACAGCTAAAACAGCTAATAAAGCAGCTAGCAGGATGGTGAATGAAGGGACTATGCCAGCTACTGCCCCTATGGTGGGAAAAAACCTCAACAGTGAAACTTCGATATGTCTACCTTGAAATTTCAACAAAAACCTGCATATTATGGATGTTTCTTAAACAGAAACACTGTTTTGTGGATCTCTAATGAAATTAAATATGTTTTCTGAAGACCAATTTAATTTAAAGGATTGCCCATTAACATGAAATGCCCACAACTGTTTGTTACTCTTATTACTAAAACAGCTTTTGATGATATACTGTCATTTTGAATTTAGTTATGCCATGTTATTAGATATTACCGGCACTGAGAAAGGATCAAGGCACTGGTCAACTAAGTATACCAGTGCATGACGAGAAGACAGTTTTCCTCTAGGAGCTCACAGCCAAAGTATGGTCCTGGAAGGAAGCAGTATGGAGTGAGCAACTGGGAGATGGCAAAAGCAAACAAAGTCAGTCTGGAAAGCTGTCCCTCTCTGATAGGCTATACACTGCATGCAGTAGTGGAGTGAATCCCAGATATAAAAGATTATTGCTAAAGTCGTAAATATAGATCAGGTAGAGAACATGATTGAAAGACCAAGTAAAAAGCCAGAATATCTGTGTTAGTGATGCTTACTGTATAATTTTAATCATAGTCCAGATTGTCTACCACATAAACATCTACCTCAGTAAAGACCTCCTGAAGTACCTTGAAAGACATGCAGGTACTTCAGATATGCAATGTTTGCTCCTAGAAATAGGAAAATTGAAATGAAGAGAAGGATTTTGCAGTTGCTTCTAGAGCTGGAAGGTTAGTGATCTTTTTTTTCTCTCTTATTGTGTGAGTGGAAGGGCACCCATCTTGAATGAACTGAGGCACAGTTGTTCATTTTTACATGAAGATGTCATTTCACATTAATTTAAAGGACTCCAGTGCAAAATGTGGCGGCATGGTTTCATTCTTAATAATCTTGTAATGATTTCAATTTTGAGAAGATATTTAAGCATGGAATAGATAAGGAGAATGTGGAAATTCAATCATTAGAGCTGTTTAAAACAAGTTGGACAAATATCTGTCAGGGATGACACAGGTATAGTTGATTCTTCCTTGAGGCAGAGGAAAAGACACGATGACCTATTTATTCTGTTATATAGGACTTGTGTGTGACTAGGTGTAGGTACTTAAGTACAGAAAATATTCAACTGCAATGAAATAAAGTTCAATTTAACCTGAAGCTAAACAAGAAGTTTGTAGAAATCATGTAATTATCTAAAATCAAACAAAATAATATCTAAAATTTTGAAGGAAACTGAAATTTTAAGAAAATACATAGAAGATAGCATGAGAAATGCTCAGAAAAAGTATCCAAGAAACCTCAGCGTTACTGTCTAACATTATCAAATAAAATTATTCCAGTGAGGGGCATTTTATATGCCTAGTTCCAGATTCAAATGTTTGCCTAAAAATAGAAATTATCTTTTTTTTTTTCTTTTTCCCCTCTTTATGTCATCATAGCGTTGCCATTAAGAATATAGCCAGCAGCTACTTTCATTAAGAGAAGCCTGTGATCTCAGCTGCAGGAAGAACAATGGAAACATGCTGTTCTTCTCAAAATGCCTCTGTGGATATAAGCTGGTTCTGCTCNAAATTGGAGTTCTGCACTTCAGGAAAAAGAACAGGTGCCCCAGTAATTGCCATAATGTTTTTTACTTTAAAGAAAAGCAGAGAAAAACGTTTACATTTTTTTAAGGTACTTGTTTTATTCTGCCCTGTTCCTCCAGTCCCCTTTTATTCAGTTGCTTAACCTGCCTTTAAACTAGTATCTCTGGTGGCTTGTTTGTCCTGTGCTGTGACAGCTAAAACAGCTAATAAAGCAGCTAGCAGGATGGTGAATGAAGGGACTATGCCAGCTACTGCCCCTATGGTGGGAAAAAACCTCAACAGTGAAACTTCGATATGTCTACCTTGAAATTTCAACAAAAACCTGCATATTATGGATGTTTCTTAAACAGAAACACTGTTTTGTGGATCTCTAATGAAATTAAATATGTTTTCTGAAGACCAATTTAATTTAAAGGATTGCCCATTAACATGAAATGCCCACAACTGTTTGTTACTCTTATTACTAAAACAGCTTTTGATGATATACTGTCATTTTGAATTTAGTTATGCCATGTTATTAGATATTACCGGCACTGAGAAAGGATCAAGGCACTGGTCAACTAAGTATACCAGTGCATGACGAGAAGACAGTTTTCCTCTAGGAGCTCACAGCCAAAGTATGGTCCTGGAAGGAAGCAGTATGGAGTGAGCAACTGGGAGATGGCAAAAGCAAACAAAGTCAGTCTGGAAAGCTGTCCCTCTCTGATAGGCTATACACTGCATGCAGTAGTGGAGTGAATCCCAGATATAAAAGATTATTGCTAAAGTCGTAAATATAGATCAGGTAGAGAACATGATTGAAAGACCAAGTAAAAAGCCAGAATATCTGTGTTAGTGATGCTTACTGTATAATTTTAATCATAGTCCAGATTGTCTACCACATAAACATCTACCTCAGTAAAGACCTCCTGAAGTACCTTGAAAGACATGCAGGTACTTCAGATATGCAATGTTTGCTCCTAGAAATAGGAAAATTGAAATGAAGAGAAGGATTTTGCAGTTGCTTCTAGAGCTGGAAGGTTAGTGATCTTTTTTTTCTCTCTTATTGTGTGAGTGGAAGGGCACCCATCTTGAATGAACTGAGGCACAGTTGTTCATTTTTACATGAAGATGTCATTTCACATTAATTTAAAGGACTCCAGTGCAAAATGTGGCGGCATGGTTTCATTCTTAATAATCTTGTAATGATTTCAATTTTGAGAAGATATTTAAGCATGGAATAGATAAGGAGAATGTGGAAATTCAATCATTAGAGCTGTTTAAAACAAGTTGGACAAATATCTGTCAGGGATGACACAGGTATAGTTGATTCTTCCTTGAGGCAGAGGAAAAGACACGATGACCTATTTATTCTGTTATATAGGACTTGTGTGTGACTAGGTGTAGGTACTTAAGTACAGAAAATATTCAACTGCAATGAAATAAAGTTCAATTTAACCTGAAGCTAAACAAGAAGTTTGTAGAAATCATGTAATTATCTAAAATCAAACAAAATAATATCTAAAATTTTGAAGGAAACTGAAATTTTAAGAAAATACATAGAAGATAGCATGAGAAATGCTCAGAAAAAGTATCCAAGAAACCTCAGCGTTACTGTCTAACATTATCAAATAAAATTATTCCAGTGAGGGGCATTTTATATGCCTAGTTCCAGATTCAAATGTTTGCCTAAAAATAGAAATTATCTTTTTTTTTTTCTTTTTCCCCTCTTTATGTCATCATAGCGTTGCCATTAAGAATATAGCCAGCAGCTACTTTCATTAAGAGAAGCCTGTGATCTCAGCTGCAGGAAGAACAATGGAAACATGCTGTTCTTCTCAAAATGCCTCTGTGGATATAAGCTGGTTCTGCTCTGTTTTTTTCATCATAAGCTCTCTTCACACCAGCGCTGCAAGCTTCAAAGCAGCCAGGGAAGAGCAGGGTCAGACTGGATTTCTGGATACGTCCGTCATTTGGCATGGGCTGAGCACACGCTGGCAGTGTCCACAGGTTGAGCTGTGGGATGAATGGGCTGCTGTTGTGCATTGCTTTTGCCGTGCTGGTGCCATGGTTTGGCCGACAGCCTGGAGACTGGATTTCTTGGCATCTTTCCTAGGAGGACACTCATCCTGTCTCGTGCCATATGCTCTAAAGGTAGCTGGGCTTGATGGGCAGACTGAGTTTTTCATACTGTGGACACTGGGAGCTCATCTGTAACCAATCCTATATCAATAAATGTGCTCTCGGAGTGCTGGGACAGGAAGTCTGGTAGGCTATATTCTGACCACTTGTTTAGGCAGAGTATAGATGCAGCCTCATATTGGGAAATCACTTCTATTTAGGAGAAAGTAACCATTTTGAAAGATAAGTCTCCCACACTCTCTATGAGATTTTCTACAGAAGAACTTGTAAAAATAACAATGTTTAAGGGGGAAAATGGTTAAAGTGTAGGGCACAATCTTCCATAGCTGTAGCTACTTGTAAAGAATCATTAATTTTTCTAAGATCAGAAGATCAGAGGAACAGAGTCCTACTTTTATTCAAAATAACCTTTTAAATGAAAATTTGGGGCAGTGTATGAAAAAGAGCATTAACAGTTTGTTTAAGGTTTTAGCAAACTATGCATGGCAGATGGAAGACTGAAAGCATGAAGGACCAAAAAAGGGCAGAAGCTTCACCAAAGGACCGAGGGTTTGGAAACACCGTATACAGAGACCAGTTTGTACAATGCATCCTTCCAGGATTGGCTGATAAACAAACCTTCGATCAGGGGTGAAACTTTTTAAAACATCCTATGGCTAAGAGAGAACCTTTGAAATATCCTATAGCAAAGGTTACAGTTATCCAAATAGAATAGCGGTTAGAAAAACATAAACTATCTTTAGAGTATAAAGCAAGCTTTGTAATAACAATAAATTATTCTCTTTGTACACGGCATGATTTCTGTGGCTTGTTCTTGGGGATTCTGTGTGCTGTTAGCTACAAAAATTAACTCCCAAACTTACTACTCTGGTTTATTTATAAAACACTAAAAATGTATTTTGTGTTCTTTCCCTCTTAACAAGGTGGTTTTATTTGGCAAAGTGATGACTTTCTCAATCATTTGAAGTCTTCATTGACTGCTTGATGCTTTAAGTTGACACCATTTTACATCAGGATATCAACTGCTAGAAAGACATTGTCTTGTTGTCTTCATTTGATGAATTCTTGCAGGTGGAATTCAATTGAATGTGTAACAAGCAGTGTACAGTGACCTGATTATTTATCTTGTCAAATGGAGTCCCTGTACATAACTATCAAGCTGCCATTGACACTGTAGTATAACCAGCTCTGTATTAAACTGTCCAGCTGTGATGTGGAGACCACAGCAATTATTTACTTAGGAAGCATAACACACAGTACTGAGAATGTCTGAGAGACATGAGAGCCTGCATAACAATAACTGCTGCCTCAGTAGCCTTTTTGATGATATCTCAATCTCAAATTTTTACAACTGCTCTAAAATGTCACGGTTCTATCATTATAGCACAAATTAATGGAATATGCCCACAATTTGTTGTTCTTAATATTTTCATCAGTTACTGCATTCAGCATAGCAGGATACGATCAGCATGAAATTTCTAGATCTTGCCCAGCAACAGCTTTCATTAGACTTCTTTAGCACAGTCATTGTACCACTGCAACTGGAAGGGATCTCCTTCTACTGGTGCTGTAGGTTGTGTTTTAACCTGTCAGGCAGCTAAACACCACCTAGACACTTGCTCGCTCCCCCAGCTCCTCTCTGTGGGATTGAGGAGAGAACTGGAAAAAGGGTAAAACTTGTGGGTTGGGATAATAGTTAAATAGGACAGCAAAGCAAGGGAAAATAACAACAATGATAGTATGCAAAGTAAGGAATGCACGATTCAATTGCTCACCACCCACAGACCAGTATCCAGCTAGCCCTCAGGCAGTAGCAACCACTCCCCAGCCAACTCGCCCTAGGTATTTTTTCAGTGTGATCCACATGGTATGGAATATCTCTTAGGTCCACTTGAGTCAGTTGTCCTGGCTGTGTCCACTCCCAGCTCCTTGTGCACCCACACCCTCCTCACTGTCAGGGCAGTATGAATAGTTGAGAAGTCCTTGACTTAGTGTAACACTGTTCAGCAGCAACTAAAACATCAATGTGTTATCAATATTGTTGTCATCCTAAATCTCAAACACAACACAGTACCAGCTTCTGAGAAGAAGATTAAGTCTATCCCAGCTAAAGCCAGGATATTCCAGTTTTCCTGACAAGGCTTTTTCAATATGATGTTGAGTTGAGGTGACAAGAATGTGAAGACATTTTTCAGTCATTGAGGCCAGATTCAGGCAGTGAGACTTGTGCCAAAAAATGTACCAGTACTAGAGACTCTTGATATGTCCAGGCTACCTCCTACCACTGAATCACTGTCATATCTAGCAGCCTAGTTTGGTGAAGATGAAATGTAGAGAAGGATGGTGACAGTTTACAACTCTGATGTAGCACCACTTCAGAGTTAACTATTGATCTGATCATCTTTGGATCCTCTATAATTACAAAAAATAGATAAATGAATAGCAAGTAACATCTTAATTACAGATTCTTTTTATAAAATACAGCTTGTGCACAAATTATGGAGAGTTGAGAAAATTGTTTTAAGATTATTCAGGTCAAAGAACAGATGTTAAATTTCTTTAAATAGCCAGTTTAATATTAGCACAAAAGAAGAGATTTTTTTCATTAATGCTCAGGGTGCTCATCCTGTTCTTAAAGGATGAGAATTGTAAGATTGGCGAGGTGTGCTTTGTCCATGAAAAAAATGGTAAATCTTGGCTTTAGAAGCAAGAGAGAAGTCTCCCTAAACTGTAGGGTTGTGGCCAGGATCTCCATAGCAGAGCAGAGAACTAGATAACTTTATGATCAGGTCGGGGAAATGGGCCTTTTGCAAAAAGATTCTTGAAGGTGAGATTTTTTACAAAGGATTTGCTGTGAATTGGAACAAATGCAGCGTGTCCCTGCAGTTGTGCTTTGCCTCTTGTCCATCTTACTTCCTCTGACAAGCAGCCCCGAGACAGGGGGCGCCTCACATCCCTCTAGTGCCACTCCTCATCGCTGTGGTACCTCTAGATTGTTTTCTGCTTATCTTTCAAGTACTCTGGTCATCATAAACTTATATGCAATCCAAAGCTATGAAACCGCACTTCATTTTAGACACAAGAATCATCTTTGAGGGGTCCCCTATGTTTGCAGAAAATCTTAGCATCAAAAAATGTGGTATATTAACAACTATTGGAGTCTGTGATTCCTGGTATTCATGGGAATTAATTGGCTGTGTGAAAGTTGAGAATTATACAGGTTCACTGCTAGAACTAAGTCACAATTAGTGCCAAGTGCTTTTACCAGTAAAAAAAGCCCCATGGATTAGGCCTTTCAGAAGAAAGAAAACCTGCTTCTGAACTTTTTGCCTCAGTTGGATATTCAGTCATAGAATAGTCTACATACTGCCAGTACATTTACAATGTAAACGCTTTCTTTTCAAGGTCAGGGTTTTAAAGTGCTAGACTGCTATTGAAACTGCAGGGGCAGAGCCTGAACAATTCTACTGGTTTTCTAAAAATAAGAGGCTTTATAGCTAAACTGCAGGATGTATTTTAAAAGAGTCTCAACATTTTTCTTTTTACTGCTACTTGTATCCCATCTCTACCAATTTTTACTGCTCCACACAAAGGCACATTTATCGCAAGGCATGGCATAAAATCAACACTCTCCATTCTAGCAGTTAAGCCCCATCTTACAATACTTGTGATACAGCACAATATTCAAACTCATTAAAACAAAACCTGACCCACCAAAGGGGATATGGATTTACAAATAAAATGACAGAAAGGGAAAATGTCGACTTGCCTAGTTCAGACTTCTTAGCTGCAACTACTATATTTAACTTAAGATTAAAAATGTTGTATTTTCTTTTAAATCATTCATTCCTCAAATGCCTCATGAAGTCTTGAGGCATCCTCAAGACTAAGGCATGAATGAGGCAATCAGTTCTTTCATTAGAAATGGTTGATTCTAATCAATCAGGGCCTGGTATTCCTAAACCTTTAGAGCTCTCTTGTAGCTTTTGCAGTGCTTGAAAATATTTATTGACCAAAGGATGAAGATGTTCTTTCTTGTTATTGGAAAAGATTTCCTGTTAACTCTTTTCTGGTCAGTTTATAGCTAGGTGTACTAACAGAAAAAAAGTAAGGTCTCAGTGCACACATAAGGTTACCAACAGATTGCCCAGGGTTGCAAATAAAAAAATCATATACCAGCTTATATCCATATTTTCCTGGAGGCTGTGGCAAATGTTCATGTGTTTTCAAGTTTAGAGGACAGCTCAGTGTGTACTTGGATGTTCTTGCTTTAGATTTCAGGATGAGGTACTCTGTCTGTAGTCTGGCTGACTGTTTTTGCTTGGCCCAACAGCTTAATTGTCCCAACATAAAGCCCAATGAATTTAATGGCCATGAGTCTTGCTTTCCTGGTCTTCACTGAGTACCAGGACTGAGGAAAAGCAGATGAAGGCAAAAGCACACCTATGTGGATAACAATGACTCATCTCTTGTTTTCTTCTGCAAGGTTTTCTCTTTGGCTTTTAGTTCCAGATTTAAAGCTGAAATGCTTAACCTCTCTTTTATACACATCTGAAGATCTTGATACTCAATTTCAAGCAAGTCAGTTACTGGTGGTGTGTTATCTGTCACTAGCCAATGTGATAAAAGGGTATTTTTTACACACAATTTTTTTTCTCTATTTTTGTCATTTAATAAAAAAATAGAAATACATATGTAGATACTGTACATAAACTTTTTTGAAGTTAGACAAAGTGTGCAATTTAATTGTCCCAGTTCAAATACGTCTTAGCTGAATTTGGGTACTGGACTTTAAGTCTTCATTTTTCTTTTCTAAACATTTTTCAGTTGCATCTGCCTCTTTCACCCTTTTAATTTTTTTTCTATTAAAATATGCCAAAAATAACAGGGAAAAACTATCAATTCTTTTAGAAATAACAGAATTGTATGTGATGAAATTGGTGCAAGACTCAACTAGGAAATATTTCCATTCTTTTGTGTATAGAAACTTACATATGGTTAGGTATCACTACTGCCCAGCACCAAAGCCAATATCTCAGTCTGTGCAAAGAAACAGGAGGACAGCCAGTGGGTGGGCTTGAAACATGAAACCAGAAGGAGCAAGAGAGAGTGAGCGGGGGAGAGACTCTGTGCATATGCCCAGAGGAGTGAAATAGATAGTGAATGCATTAGGGAGATGAAGGACCAAGATTAATGTTCTTATGTATGATCTACAAAACTTGCTTAAATTCAGCTCTACTGGATCCCCCATGGGCAAGTTATTTGGTTACTCTGTGCTTTCCTAATGTCTCTCCTTAGAGATATTCTATTATGAATAAATAAAAGATATCCTTTGGAGGAGGGGTATTCTCCCCTCCTTAATAATGTTAATTAACAGTATTCGGGATGTTCTGTCTCTTTTTGTTCCTGTGATAGCTATATCAGGTGGGACAGATGGAAAATTTCATTCTAAACTGAACCAGGGGACGGAAAATGTTGGTTAAAGTTCTTGGTGTGAGCGAGAGCAGAGCATGGTTGCAGAATGTGTCTCACTCCTTGGTATCCTACTGGAGGAGCACAGCTGGTCTGAATTAGGTGCCCAAATCCAGGTGGGTCCTCTGCAAGTCAGCCCTTAGGAGTTTAGCAGCTAAAC
>VYZS01013085.1:130794-142140 GCA_013400695.1 Neodrepanis coruscans | reverse complement strand
GGGCCGGCAGCGCCCGGCAATGTTAGTGGCCTGGGGATGGGACGGGGACGGTCCCCCCCGCTCGCCGCGGCCCGGGGGCAGGGCGGCCCCGCCACCCACTCCCCGGGGCCTGGGGCAGGTGGCCCCGTCCCCGCCTGCCGGAGGGGGAAAAAATGACTTTAGATTCAACCTACAAGACTTATGCATATTTTCTGTAAAGATACTACGAAATACTCTACATCGTTCAATTTTTTCTTTTTTTTTTTTTCATTCTTATGCTCATAAAATAGTATACAGTACTCCCTACCAGCCAGATGATTACACTTTGGCTCAAGAGTAGCTAATAAATCGTTTTTGGTTGCTTGCAGGAAACTGCTGTAAAAATGTTTCCTGTTAATTAAAATGTTCTGGAAACGTTAGATTTTTTTGTTATCAAAATATGTTAAAATTGACTATAGTAGTATAGTCTGCATTTGGTTGATGCTCCTGAGGTTATCTCGACATTCTACCTTTTAAGAGTTTAAACTAATATATCGCAGTCTCTATCACCCAATTTTTATTCATAGATTGAAAAAAAAATCCCAAGCTTTCTTGTTTTTTCAGTACATGATCAATTTTTCAGTTTGAATGAATGTCTTGAATAAACCCAAATGCAGAAAAAAATTTCTCTGCACCTGTGGAGAAGCTACAGCTGGTAAAAGCAAACATTTTTCCAGGTGTTCAGTCATTGAAACCCTACTCCTGAATAGTGGGGCTCTCTTAAAATTTCAAGAAAAAATATGCTTAACTCAAGTATTATTTTTAATTTAACATGAAATGGCCTTAAGTTATTGCTGTAATCTTAGGCCTTTGTATAGGTTAATCTAATTTCAGAGTTAATTTTAAATTATTTAAATATTTTAATGAGTCGGTATTAGTAACACAAATACAGACCCTTTCACTATTATTTTGAGTACTAATTTTTGCACCCTTTGTCAGTAGAAGTTGATTAGAAGTTTCCAACTGCTAAATCATACTGAGAGAGTAAGTGTAATGTTATCTATTTTTAATTTAAGAAGGTTAAAAACTGTGATTACCAGATAAATTGTGCTCAGTAGACAAATATTTTTTTTTGAGTTTATGTTCTTTATTCAAAATGTTTGAACCCCCCTGCTCCAAAGCAAGGATCTCATCAGTCCACTGCTCTTTGCTGGGCTCTACTTTCCTGATTGAGATGATCTTTTTGTTGCAGCTGGAAAACAGTGACCCAAGGATAATTTATACTGAAAATACTTTCTAAGGTTGACATAGGGATAGATACCACACAACATAATATGTCTGCTTTGAAAACTGTTCAGTGTACCATCAATGATGCTGTCATGAGCAAATCCTAATCACCTCCCCTTTATTGTGTGAACTCATCTGCTAACAGGCATTTTAGGGCTGAGTCTCCTGTTTGCAGGAAAACAAAACATTGCTCTCTCTGCAGAGAGGAAGCGATCAGACTGAATCTTTGATACACACTGTTACCACAAACAGAGATTCAGCAAAGGAGTGCACACCACAGGGATGCTCTGAGGTCATGTGTAGGGCTACTGTGCAGCGTTTTGGCATTTTGATGTGCACCGAGCTGATAGCAGGGTCCTGAAGGTGACTTTTGCCACCCAGTCATATCTCCACTCCCAGAGTAGCACAGCAGAGCAGTGGGCCTTGCATGACCTGTGGTGGCTTGCATCCCACCCTTGCATGTGCAATGCTGTCTTGCACTAGTCCACAGTGATTACTTACAGATATTTACTTTAGCACATGGCATATAGAACTTTAAAAGGGTTTTGAAAATCTCTCAGTTTTTCAACTTCTGAAGGATTATTAACTTCAAAGTCTGAAGAAATGTCGACCTTCTATGCTCAGAAATGCCAGCAGCTTTTGCATATCCCTACCACAGTACCAAGCAACCCCCAGCAGAGAGGAACGATTACTGCCTCCATGGCGTAAGGATGGCTTTTGATCTCCTAACATATTGGAAATTACTTAAAGGTAAGCCATCTGCTAGCTGAGGAGCAAAAATAGATTACATCACACCCTGCTAGAAAGATTGTGCTAAATCCTATGTATCAAGCCTTTTAATAATTCTAAATTAAGTCAGCTAATAGGATTAGGTACACATTTTCCTTAGGCTTCTTTCATTAACTACTCACAAAAAAACTTTTTTTGGTGAAGATCTGTAAAATTCAGGCATGTTCCACTGTGAATAAAAGAGTCCTTTCCAGAATAAAACATTTCTTCAGATCATAATTGCTCTTCAAAACACTCACAATAGGAGAGCAGGTCAGTGTCTGAGTGTTGGGTGGAACCCAATCCCTTTATTTTTCATTAATGTAGTAGTATTGACTGCAAATGTTGGATTGCTTAGCTAGAGTAGTGCAACTACTCACCTAGGATACAACTTGTCCTTAAAAGATTGTTAAGGGAACTGTTAAAAGTCTTTATTTTTTCCCTTTTATTTTCTTTTTTTTTTCAAAGTAGTTGGCCACCTAAGAAAGGTGGTTCAGACCAGTTCTGTTTACATTTAGAAGAAACTTTGTCTAGTATTCCTTGTGATTAGGAGAGCATAAACCTCATTATTTTGATTTTGAAACTGTCTGGGAAAAGATGCTCAGATGACAATTCTCCCATGCTCCTTTCATTGCCACATCCTTCTGGTTCTTGGTAATCTGTAATCGTGGACTACAATAGCTGGAATTTATGTGCAAGTCTTTGGGTTTAATAGCATTTAGTGGACACTTTCTTTCCTTAAGTTGTGCAATTATTTTCTAAGCTTATTTATAGTTTTTGGTTCTTTAATGTACTTTGGCAATGAGTTTCACAATTTATGTTTCTTCTATATGGTAGCTACTTCCTTTATTAAAAAGTTCTGAGCTCATAATTTTATAAGGGGGCCAGTTACTGACTATTTTTCTTGCTGGAATTAAACAATTTGGAATCATGTTTGGATGCAAGATGATTTGGTCATGCATTATTTTGGACTTGTTTTTTAATGGACTTGTTGCCATTAACTTTTGTGAATCTATCAGACTAAGTTTTGCTATCTCCTTATCAAAAACACAAGAAAGAAAAATTATTTGTATAGTTGCCGGCAGGGCGAGATAAGAAGTGAGACAAACACGCAGTGCAGGGAGAGCGCAGCTTTACTGGTGATGTCCGATGATCCAAACAGGAAATTCATAACAATCTCTCCATTTTTAAAACCTCCAGTGCCCACCCATTACATACTACCCGACTAAATCACACCTTACTATTGTGCCCACTAAACACCCAACAGGATGGTCCCTTATTACCTATCCCCATCCCAGTCCAGCCCCTACCGGGCTTGGGAAGCTAACTCTTACGTTTTGACTTACTACCCCATTATCTATAGAGAAGAATGCAAACATATGAAAGACAGACCGTTTTCTACCCTTAATATTCTAAGCTACCCAGCCACCCAGCCACAGTGAATTCTCAAATCTTAAGCATACCCCTTAAGGCATCAGTATTTTCCTTTCTTTCAGGTGGTATAGGATTTATTACTGAAGATCTTCAATATGACAGAAGTAATGCTCATTACCATTAAGAAATTCTCCTTAGTCAACAACTATTCACGGCCTTACATACTCAACTGAGGTGGGTTGTATCTTCCTCTATGAGTAATTTATTTCATATCAAAGGAAAATATCCCCCCATAAAATGAGGCTAAAAGGATCTGGAAACATATCAGTTAGAGCCAGACCCTGAGGGTATGGTTTCTGAGCAATGCAAGAAGTGAAAATACAAAGGAATTGTGGTCCCATGCCATAAAAAACTTCCGGGCAGAAATTTGTGGATTTCTGTTATCTCCAACACAATTACAATCACTGGGATTACTCTTGTGTTCAAACTATGTATTACTTTTCTCCAAAAGTATTACTTGTGCTATATCAGAATTTGGAAAACTATGTCCCCAAACTAGTTGGTTATGGTTTTACACCTATGTTTAACACAAAAGAAGTATTTTCCATTTCTGGTGTCAAATATGCCATCATATAGATGTCAGGACAAAAGCAAAGGATAAGATTGGCAAGTATGGAATTGTGTTAAAACAATAATAAGAAACCCCCTACAACTTCGGTGTCCTGGCAGTTGAGTATTTCTGAAGTTCAGTTCAGTAGAACTGGGGAGATTGACTGCCCAGGGAAAGTCAAGTGCCTTATACTTCATTAAAATGGAAAGTGAAGCACAACAGAGTATTACAGACATTTGAAGGTGAGATATCCAGGAGAATACCTCTTGTTGACTGGGAAAATGTATGGTTATCTTTGCAACCAGCAAAACACACAGTTCTGGATTTTCTTGATATTGGACTTTCATGCAGCTGACACCACACAAGCCCTTATTGCAGAGCTGAATGTTCTATTTATATGCAAACTAAGCTAGAGAGAGCAGAGGAGAAAACTTTACTGCAACTCAGCCAATGTGCTAATCTTGGACTTCAGACATCACTCTGTGTCATGAAGAGCAGTTTCTTTTCCATGTCCTTTAAGTCTTTGCCTTTTCCAATGTGAAACTGTCAACAGTACTTCTGTAAAATCTGAAAAGAAAAGGAGAACTGACTATGGAGCTATACAAACAGTAAATCTCACATCTTCCATCTACCAGCTGCCAACCCCAAGGAGAGGTTTAGAGTCCTCAAGCACCCTATTTTACAAACCCTCCAGTTTAGAACATGTATCAACACTAAATAATTTAAAAATAAAAGAATGACTTTATTATTTCAGATCAAATATTAATGTAGCTCTGTTTTCTGCCTCCAGCAGTGGATGTAAACATGTAGCCATGAAAAAAACAAGAGTAAGTCAGGCCTATATGGTACTTTGCACTAAGCCTCACATCCAGTTTTCAATTATTTTCAGCTCCATTTGCCTGCATTGCATGCCCTTTACATCTGGCACTGGTAGAGTCTGCAAAGAAGTGCTTTCTATCTAGCTCTTGATGCCACCACTGATTTCATAGATCTAACTTCCTTTCCAGACCTCATCACCAAGAAGCTGGTTTAGATGCATTGCAACTATTTTAAAACAAAAGCAAAATTTACAGTCTTAAGACATAGGAAGATCATGACTTTATACAGTGGCATAGTCATGCTCTTCATTCTAATCCTTTCCAAAAAATCCTTAATGTTTGACTTGCTTTTTTGACCACTAAGTAATATTTCTATGAACTTTTGTAGTTACTCACCTTTGCACCTAGATCTCACTCTGGAGTGGTGAGATCATCTCAGAGCCCACAATTTTCTAGATGAAATTAAATTTTTCCCACCATTTTTTTGCCCAGTTGCTTAGCGAGTCCTCTGCATTTGGGCCTTGTCCTTTGTTGTTCTGGATAAATAAGTATTATTATGAAGCTTGACCCCAATGCTTATCCCTTTTGAATGCCATTTTACATATATGTCTGTTTGAGACAATTTGGAAGGGCGGAGACCTCAGACAGAAGTCTCCCCCTTTAGATTAAATATCCATGGTTTCTCCAATACAGAGGAAGAGAATAAATGCACCTGGATGTAAGTGAAAAAAATAACTCTTTATCAAGACGAAATGCTAATAACAATACTGATAAAACTGGGTTAAACCAACCAATGAGGAGAAACTTCCCAAGCCCTGCTTACCGGACCAAATCAAGATGGTGCCTGGCTTCCCCCACCCATAAAAAACACATGGAACAGATGGTCACCTCTGCCCATTGTTCACCCTTCCCACACCCAGAAAGCCTGAAAGGAATAGCTGGAGAATGAACACTGGCAGGAAACAGTGGCTGTCTAGAATTTGATGCTTGCATGGCACTGGAGTGAGGCTGCAGTGCTAGGACAGGCAGTCAGAGCAGGTCCGTGGACTCTTCAGGTGACTGGAAGGACCTGCAAGACACCTGCTGGATCCAATGACGAGGCTGTTGCAATTTCGATGTTCATTTATCAGAATGGTGGTTGTAGTCCTATCGAAGTGGTGGTCGCAGTCCAGATCCTTTGGGGTAGTGGTGGAAGCCACAGGTGGTGAGGAAGGTCCCAGTTAAAGAGGTGAGAAAACCCAGTGTTGTGTGGTTTTTATTGGATTTAGTCTACATGGGAACATATCCAGTACATCCCCTGGAGCAGTGAGTTCTACACTGGATGATGTAATACTGGATGACGGAACATTTGAGGAGTCTTTGACACCTTCTAAGATGTCGCAGTTGTCTGTTACATTAGCACAGGTGGATCCATCATGGTCTATCAGCTGACATGAATATCTTAGGCTATGTGTGAATTGTCCCAGTGCTTCCTTGGAGGGAAGTTATTACAGCTGGCTCATTCATGTAAGGACAAAAAAACCTACCCTGCCTAGCAGGATTTGCGTCTCTCCTTATCTTCTTCAACACCCAGCTTGTAGTCAGAGGTGGCAGGTGTGCACACCCTCAGCACCTGGGTGGCCACGCTGCACATTGCTAGTAAAACACCTAGCTGGTTGAGTCATTAGCACCAATATTCCAGTCTCTTACAGCAGGTGGTCAAATGTTTGTCATTAACCACTAGCAGTTTGATCTCTTTAAAGAAGAAAAAACACCAAAAAGGCAAAAAGACAGATTTGAAGAAAAGAGGAAAGAAAAGCTGGATACCAGAATTTTTGTGAAACCCAGGACATTATATCAAACAGTCCTGTAAATTTCTTCTGCTGAGTTCTCTTCAATGTGAAACTAAAGATTTACTCCTAACCTCTGTTTTCTGTCTTTCATTCAGATATTCATCTAAACAAAATTACCCTTTAAACATCTCCCAGATGTTTA
The DNA here is from genome assembly GCA_013400695.1 of Neodrepanis coruscans. Taxonomy (NCBI): domain Eukaryota; kingdom Metazoa; phylum Chordata; class Aves; order Passeriformes; family Philepittidae; genus Neodrepanis; species Neodrepanis coruscans. Next base: position 135,351 of record VYZS01013085.1, on the reverse strand, counting down.
GCTTTCTTAAAATCTTTGCTGAGGGATTTTGTAAAAACTTTGTTGAAATCCAAGTAGACTGTACCTACCAGGTCACCTTTATCTACATGGGGATTTTATTTTTTAAAGAACCCTACATTTATAAAGCAATACTTCCATGGACAAAGACATGGAGTAGTTCCAGATGTGCATTATTTCTATTCTTATTAAATATGCTACCTTTGTACCCTGTATAGATGTTAATCTTATAGGCCTGCAGTTCCTCAGATCTTCTCTGGAAAAATTTCTAAAACCTGACATCCTCTTTGGCACTCTTCAGTCCTGCTTCTAAGGCAATTTCAGGCAAGAAATTACACATGCCCACTAATAATTCCAATATTGCATCCTTGCATTGTCCTAGAACAACTAGCTGAATAACATCTGCTCTTGGCAATTTTCTTTCGTGTTCAATTGACCATTTGTTTTTTTACCTTTTTTTGCAGTAATTTCATTTCAAAAAGATTCTCTTCTAACTACCCTCCTTCTCTCAGAAAAACTCAAAAACCAAACAGAAATCCAACCAATCAAAGCCAAAAACCCCTGGAGTGGAAATATCCTTGGTTTCTTCCATAGTGAACACTGATGCAAATAGTTAATTTAAGTTTTCTGAAGTGATCTTTTCCTTCTGTATCATGATCAATGAGTAGTCCTGCAGAGTTCCAGAGAGAGTTCCTGACTCTTTAAAACATATTTTTAATCGTTGTGCTGGCCTTACTGAATTTTTATATTTGAAATTCCAGACTTTATTATCGTATATTCTTTCCTTGGATATGAGTTTAGTTTTTTGAAGAAGAATGCCCTCAAAGCAGTGTTTTTCCATCTATGTTAATTGATACACTCAGCTGGAATTAGGCACAATCAGATTCTTACCAAAACTGGTTTTGCACAGAAAACAGCTGAAAGAATAATTCAGGCTTATATCCATGCCAACAGGCAGATAGGCTATTTTTGGTCAGTATCCCTTTCATCCTTTATTGTTGTAGATGTTCCTTTTCTCAAAGCATTTCAGAAGTGTATCCTAGGTGGCAGCATATTTATTTCAGAAGGGAAATCTCATGTTCAGTCTCATCACCTGTCTCTTTCTCTGTTACGTGTTACAGGACAACTCAATAATACACATATATGGGTTTTAGTTCAGCAGCAGGACTCAGCTCTTCCCCTTATACGATGAATGCTGCCAAGTTGCAGAGCTGTGCAGACTATCCATATAACTCAAACAATCAACATAAAGTAGAACTTTGGCAAAAAGAAGTGTGTTTTTGCTTTTTCCTTTGCCCATAAGACACTGTAACTTGATCTTTAAGAAGGTGGTATGGATTCAAATATGAGAGGTGGTATGGATTCAAATTCACCATGACCACAGTGAGAATTCAGCCATGGGCTCTCAGCTTGAAACTGATTTGTGCAGAGTCAGCAGACAAGAAGAGATATTAAAATAAACTTTTATTCGGACATCCATCTTTGGAGACATAGGCTAAGCCTGAGTCCTCTGACAGAAGCATTTTAAATGCAGGTCTTCAGAAGATTCAGGGTCCATGGCTCTGCTGCAGGATGTGGCCAGTCTTTATGTGCTGCCTTCTAGATTCTGGCAATCTCCTCTGAGGTACTGAGGGGAGAACTGGACCTCTGACTCAAATGGTAAAATTCTGTTATATGGATGTCTTTGAATTTAGGTCAAAGGGCTGAATCAACAGATTTATATCCCTAGCTGCTACTTAGGCACCTAAATCCAATGTTTATATTTTACTGAGACTCTCAAAACTGACTGAATTGCTGCCTACCATTTTAACTCATCCTTATTCTCAGGTTTTATATCACCTAAACTTAAACATTTGCAATATAGTTGTTTACATCTGAATTAGTCATCCTCAGTTCCTCTTAATCTCAGCAGAGAGAGAAGAGAGTTTCTAACAAATGATTCATCTGACCCACTTTAGAGGTCTGTAGTACATCCCATGGACTACAGAGCCAGCTCACGGTGACCTCTCAGATGTGTCTGCCAACGCAGTAGGTGATTGCATTTAGAGAGATGAATTGAAACCCCAGCATCAGAGGAGCTACGGATCATTTGTACACTCTGTACAGCCGTAAACCACCTGTGCATAGCAAATGTGAGCTATTTTAAACCTCAAAGGAAATTCACATTGCGCGTTGAAAAAAGCTAAGAGTGAGCCCATGAACAGTTGTTGTAGCTGACACGCGGAGAATAAGCTCTGTGTGGTGTGTATGCAAAATGGCCAAAGGCCTCCTGTGCTGGAGCTACACCCTATGCCCTATGCCTCACCAAGCTGCTGGCACTGGACATGACCTCCTCTCCTTGAAATGTGCCAGCACACCAGTCTCCATTTACACAGTGCTCTTCTTAGATAACCTGAAAAGAAATGTATACCTGAAGCTTAGAGTGCCTAAAATTTAAGCACTAAAATACTCATGTCCCACTAGCCCTAGATATAGTGAATTTCACTATAAAATGTTCCTATGTCTTTAATCTCCAAGTGTGAGAATTTAATTTTAATTTAATTTTTAAATTTGAATTAATCCTAATTAGACCTCATAGCTCATAGGGTATCTATTTCTTTTTCATGAGAGAAAAAGACGGTGGATGTCCTTTTAACAATAGGTTCTGGAATACTCTGACTTCAATGTGAACTGTGGCAAGGCAAAAAGGACTGGGTGTCTTGAAAACTGGTTAGAAGTTGGACTTGCAACACTAAGGTATGCATAGGAGAGTTTGATGAAGCTGAAGGAATAACTCGAATGGTCAAAGTGATCTGCAGTGTGAAAAAGAGCACAAAGCCTATACCTAGACAAGATGCAGTATTTAACTTACATGTCATCATTAAAGAATAATAGAAATATTGATAACCCTTAATTATGAAGTTAGGAAGCAACATTTATTTGGCCACTGGAAAGTACTAGAAATTTATATTACTTTTAACTAAAACAAGCTCAAAGCCATAGGTTAACAAATTTTTTGTGCCTGAGTGAATGGCTTCAATTTAAAACTGAGGTATAGCAAACTCAGAAATTATAGAAGTAATTCTCAGAAAACCTTTCATCTTAACTAAAGAAAACGCAAATGCTGATACTCATCCCGGTCTTAAAGTACATGAAAAATATCTCTATCCATCATCTCCTGTATCTGGAAGTTAGTTTGAGAATACAGATCACTAATGCCTTTTAATAAGAAACTGACTTTTCTTTCTGAGCTACTGTTTGAAGTGGCTGTCTCAAATGATTCTTATCCGTGTTATACTTGACAAGCTTGAACAAGATGATGGCAGCCAGCTAGTGCCATATTTGCTACAGGAGGAAAGATTCCCAATGGTGGTTTATGAGAGAAAAGGTTGTTATACTTTATTTGTTGTTTGTCTTAATTTTTCACTGAGGGAGGAATTAATGTATTTTTTAACATAAATGTTATCAATTGTATGTATCTACAGCTCTCTCTAGTGACAAAAAGCTCATGAAAACTGTAGCTCAGAACATTTAATAGCTGTCTGATATTCTTTAAGTAGTGCAAATTACTTGATCTTCTTGTTTTAATCCACTTATTTCACATATCTTGGTAGCTGTGGCCAAAACATGTTCTACTGGATCATTACCATTCAGTACTCCCAGGCATGTCAACACAGGTTGTGACAAAGCTGTCATTGTAAGATTTGGCCTCTATCCAGGACATTTTGCTGGGTTTATAACTCATTATCACAGTTCATTTTTGATTTTGCTACAATCAACTGCAATGTCTTCTCCTGCACAGTGCTGAGCCTTGCTCACAGCCCGTGCTCCACATCTCGTAACACGGGCTATGGCCCATTTGGTGCCTGGAAGTGGCACTGATCTTTGCAAGAACAAAAGGCTTCTATGAAGTGGATTCTCACCTGGCCTGAAAATGACTGTTTACAGTGGCATGCGTTAATGTTTTTATTATTGACAACATTTACCTTCAGCAGAGTCACAGATTTAGCTTTATTTCTTCATGTCCTGAAATTCATTAAATGCAGCCTCTGATGCACTTAAACAAAACTTAAAGTACTTGGCAACACTGTTGACTTTTTAAAAACTTCTCCATGCAGTTCAACATCAATATATGTTCCTTCCATATCAATTAATGTCAGCACATCCAAGTATCCCTCCAGAAAAGTTGGCCAAACAGCCAGACTGAATTGTAAGTCATTGTCGTGGGGTTAAAAAACTGAAGGTAAAAACACCCGCACCGGTTGGTGATCCCTCCCCCCTCCCTCCCCCCCGGCGGTGCGGTGCGGTGCGGACAGCGGGCGCGCTGCGCGCCAACGGGGGGTGCGGTTCCGGCCCGGTGCAGAGTCGCGGCGTGGTGCAGTCTTACCGAGGTGGAAGGCGCTCCCGCCGTCCGGAGTCACCGCTCGGCGCGGCCAGTGGGAGCGGCGCCGGAGCACGGTCCTGGCTGGACGCTGCCGTGCTGCCAGGCATGTGGGGTCCAGCGGGCGGGGAGGGGCCCCCCGCCCGCGCGGGCTGGGAGGCCTGCCCAGGGGCCAGTGGTGCGGGGCTGCGGGCAGCACC
>VYZS01013085.1:100323-130561 GCA_013400695.1 Neodrepanis coruscans | reverse complement strand
CCTCTTTCAGCACTAAATCTCTCCTCGGGCTAAAAGGGAGGGAGGGAGGGGGGGTGCGGTTTTTGTAATCTTCTTGAGTTGTTTTCCTCAGTCGAAACCGGGCAGAGGTTCACGGCCAAGGGGATCTTGAGACCACGTGCTCCCTCCTAACTACCCTGGAGTCTCTCAGCCGGGCCCAGAGGGAGAGAGAGACAAGCACTATCTCCAGAGCGTCCTCACCTCAAACGTGGGCCCTGGAAAAATTTAATTTGTTTGTCTGTTTTGCACTTTATTTGTCGGGTTTTGGTGTTTGTGCAAAATAAACTGTGATTTTTGTGTGTTTTCTTCATTTTTGGGGTGTGTTTGTGACTTCTCTCAGAGTCTCTGCTCCAAAATCACTGAATTTGTGGTAAAACCACCACAGTCGTGGATACTGCACAGATTTTATATGGGTATGTAGGTGCTACTCCTACTTAGATTCATTTGCTCTCAACTGCTTTTCTTTTTTTTTGCACCAAGACAAAACCACATGCTAACCGCTGAAGCTCTCATGCCTTTTGACCTTGCCAAGCTTTGTTAGAGCATCTTATCTTTACACAATACCCACAAGCATGTGTAGGACACTAGAATCAGCGTACCAGAAACTCAGTGCAGTTTTGAGTCACAGCACCATAGGCTAAGAAGATGTGACATATATTTCCATATCAAAACAAGGAAAACCTTTCTTTCCCCTCTTCACCATGCATAACATCCCAAAAGGCAAGCATGGCCTTCAGCCAACACAGATCAATTTTCTTTCAGCTTCAATCACCATTTAATTACTGTTGACTTCTTTAACCTTTTTCTCTTCCTTTATGGATTAGATTCCTTTTTACTCTATTGCCATTTACTTTCTCTGTGACATAATCAAACTTAAAATGGTATGATAAAATTTCATATTTTTCTTCTTCCTTATTACCATTTATGTTCAATTTACTTCAAAAACCAAATCATTTCTTGAGAAGAAAAGTATTTTTAATGAATCGACTTTTAACTTTATCTCTTTCCAGTATCTAGATGTCATTTCCTTTAAGCAAGTAATTGTTCAGATGACTGGATGGCATGCTGAATAAGAGCACTAGCTTTTCAACTCTTAACATTTTAGGAGACAAACACCCACATAGCAATATATTTTGGATTCAATTAATTTTGTTGACCCAGCTTCATATTCAGCAAGTATTTAACATTTCACAAACTCAGAGCCCAGATAAAAATAGTTCAATTTTTTTATCAGAAGAAAACCATTGCTTGGTAGAGCACAAAAGGAATGATTTTTCTGCTACTGGCTATAAAACAAGCAGAACATTGGGTAGAGATCCTACCAGCCAAATCAGAGTATTCGTTCCTTGTCATTTATTCGTTCTTCTGTATCAGATGTATGTATGTATGTGTCACTGTGCATGAACTGGTGCAATTTGGGATAGAATATCGCCCCATACATCTTTTAAATTGGTCTCTTTAGAACACCTATAATTGGACATTCAATCAGCAAAGTCTGTTTTCCAAAACCTGAAATTTTTTCAGACTTAGAGCTGCACATGTAACCGCATCTTGGTGTAGATGCAAACACCTAATATCCCCTTTACAGGACAATAGTAGCTCCAAGGACTTAGGCACTAAGCTGTGGAGAAGAAGGATTTTTTGAAATTTTAGGACTCAAAGGAAAGAGTGGATCTGTAATTACCATACAGAATGTAACTGCTTGTAAATCTGTTACCATATATTTTGGTTTGTGATCTTGTTTGTTTTCAAAACATTTTTCCTGAAACTTCTAATTAACTTCGTGCAATCGAGTTCCAAGAACCACAGGGCATAACATTTTAGAGAGGAGAGGATGCTCTGAGGTATGTATCATTATTGACAGTAACTTTGATTCTTATGAATCCTCTACACATCACAACTAACAGATAGCTTCATAAAAATAGCTTTATCTCATGGGACCTTACCAATGATGTCCATTCAAGCTATTTCTTTTGTTTTGCTACATCCTTTGTGTGGGATATCATAAGTATTTGTGTCTTCTTCTTATACATCCAATGAGTAAGAATGAGGACAATCTTGGAGATCAAAACAGGACATAGAAAAGTACCAATTCTTATTTATTTTACATAATATTTATCTGTTTTTTTTAATAATAATTAAACAATCAATTGTCTTTTTATGTTAATTATATATTACTGCACAGAAATAGGCTGTTATTAATTAACTGGAAAAATGCAGTTTATTTTTTGATTCAGTTGCAGTAAAGTAAATTAAGAAAATTCTTTTGAAAGAATTGTACTAAAGAGAAAGCATGGTGAATAAAAATAAAACACATCAAATACAAATGAGAAAATGTAAAGTATAATTCTTTTAGGCCACTTAGTCTCTTTTTTCAGCCACCATGGGATAGTTTTGTGTGCTCCTGCACTCTATACTGTATGCTTAAATATACATGTATGTATTTGTAGCAGATGATGTAGCTTTCAGATTATATAGAGTAAGGATGAGCTTACTCTAAAGCACTATGACTGACCTCATTTAATAACTTGAATAACTGGTAATTGTGATCTGGCTGGTTTTAATGATCTGGAAAACACCACACAAGACCCATGACGTGTCATATTAAGACAATAATTTTCAAATACACATGTCTATGGACATTAGACATTAAGACAAAATGCACATATCTGAGTTTAAGAACATCAATAAAAAAATATACCTACAATATTTCCAGACATGATAGAATAACCCTTAAAATAGCCCTTAATTTTAGCTAAAACAATAGGAAGTTGTGATTGTCTTATGAAATTTAGACCTTTCTGCAGTGAGTCATTTATTTTTATAATTCGATCATACTATCCACAGCTATAAAAAATGTAGTAAATCAGATCTTCTGCCATTCCATTTCACTCCTTCTTCTCATACATATTTCAGCACAACTGGAAAGGACATCTATAGTTTACATATTTTAGAAATGTAAATAGCAGTTTCTGCAATTAGCATTAGAAAATGTTAAGTAAATTACTATCAGTCTTGGCAGATTTTATCCTGAAAGGTTCTGGCTTTAATGTATATATGTAATTTACAATGTAATACAGTATTCTTATGTGCTACAGCACCTGATCAGATTCAGTAAGCAATAAATTGCTAAATTCTGGAATTTTTACAAGATTCTTAGAAATTTTTGCAAATTAACAGATTATCTTGAGATTTCAACTAAAATATTTTTACTGTGTTTTAAAATAATTTTATTCTGAAAAATATGTATGAAACTTTCCAAAATTAAGATTTTAAAAGAAACTAAAATAATCAAAGCTCAAAATTCTGGAAAAAAAGTCAGGAATGAGCTAAAACAAATAACTAGATCTGTCTGTGTTTCTGCAGATAAAATGAGCAAAATTTTAAAAAAAAACATGACTAATGTAAAAGATTAGTCCAAAGTTTAATAGTGCCAATTAGTTCTCTGCGTGATGCACTTAGTTGTCTGGTATAGAACAGGCAGTTATTCAGAGCAATCAGACAGCAAATATAATTTACATCACAGCTATCAATCTTTACTGAAAGGATTTTAGCTGAAGTATGTAATATTAATTTCTGATTTTAATGGTCATTTTATCCAAGCAGGATCAGAAAATCCCAGGTGAATCTGAAATCTAACCTTTTAGTATAAGAGGGAATATATAAGTATACTCTGATAGCTGAATATTTTGGGAGGTGAAACTGTCAAAGGGACAAATTCGGAGGCATCCCAGTGGGTATTTTACCATTCTCTTTATAGAAGTAATCGTATGCAGGAAAGACCCTGGTAGGAAGTAGACTTCCCAAAAGGAAGGGGCTGCCACTAGAAACTGACTGTGACTAATCCTTGGAATGAGTGAATTTACTATGTATTTGTGACATTCCCTAAGCCAAGGGCCATACTTGTTTGCCTTTGCCATGAATACACAATGCTCTACAATTCCCACTCCTTATGCTTTGCACCAGGGTAGACCAGAAGAAACAGACACTTTCCTCCATAGCAGACACCTGATCAGCCTGCTGCAGCCTGCTGTGGTCCAAGCACAGTCCCTGATCCCAGGGACTGACCAACACCGCCACCTTTTACACAGAATCTGGCCCAACACTGCTATGGAGAAAATCTGGAGATGCTCTAGAGTTCTAAACCAGGTTAAATTCACAGAAGCTTCACAGTAGACATCTTGTAGTTGCAAGTAGTGTGTACATTCTCTTTACCTGAACTTTCAAAAGAGCAGTTAAAAGCCATAATGAACTGTGACTTCCGCCGCTTCCTGCTTCATTGGCCATGTACTTCTCTGCATGTTACCCCTATTTTGTATATCAGACCACTAAAACCTGTTTGTGTGCTCAGTTCAATCCAGATAGCTCAGGGAAAACTCAAACGCAGAGTACGAAGAAATAGAAGATGAAATTGCAGATGTTAGCTTATAACTTCATCAAATCAACCTCTGAAGCTCTCAGCTATTGTTAATTTTTACTTTGAACATGAAATTTACTTTTATTGTTTTCTCCTCTCTGAGTTGGGGACAGGGATCTATTTGGGGTCTGAGTGGTGCCTATAGGGGCTGGGGAGGCTCTGCTGTCAGACACAGGGTTAACATGAGAAGAGTCAATGTAAGCACCGGACAGGAACATCAGATAAGGAGGCAGAGAAAGCGGGACCTAGACATCACAACAGCCTGCTGGAATAACATCTCAAGGTCTCCTAGAGCGGAACATGTTTCCCTGCAGTGGGGCGATGGTTGGCAGCAGCTCGGCCTCCCCAGTGGGAGGGGGTTCTGAGTCCCAGGATGGGGTGGAGAATGGAAAGGGCCTGGAATGGGGAGGCCAATCAGCAGTGAGTGACACCTGCCACTCAGGAGGGGGATATAGACCCGGCGGGATCACGTGTTCAGGGAGCGGGTCTTTGGAATGGGACTGTAACCTGCTCCCTGCGCAGAATAAACACACTGTAATCATAATAAGGCTTTGTTATGATTTCGGTTACCGCACATCACCTCCACAATTTATACCTCTATTATTTTGTGATTGGACTGTTCATTTTTCTGATCACTAATATTATCATTTAAATTTAAAAAGAATTGGTATTCATTACATTACTTTGACAGTAATTCTCAACTGAAGGAATTGAAAAGATGCCAATTGTTTGGTGGAAATAAAAGCTGAAAAATGAAAATATCCTTTTAATATTTGATTTTGGCAGAGATTATTAAGGAAAGTTCATATTCTTTATAAACACCATGTATTTTTAAATTATTTTTGACTCTTATTCAAGGCACAAGAAAATATTCTCATCTTGCTGAAAACACTGCATACTATGTATTAACAAATGAAAACTAATACATGTTTGGTCAAAATGTACACCCAGTAAGCTGCAACTAGTATTGATTCTTATGACCCAAGTAGTTAGCTGTCTTCTGCCTCCCTGCCTCCAAGCTATTTCTTTCTCATGTTAAACTATTTAGACTCTTAGATAATATTTTTGGCTTATGAGTATATTATTTACAACATATTGTCCTAACACAGAACATGCTCTGGAAGAGTCAGATGTTCATATCCTGTTATTTAGCATCACCAGACATGACCTTATTTTGCAGATTTCTTCCCATTCTAATGTTGCCTTTCTAACCACTCCTCAAGCTTTTCAAAAAGCAATCTAATACACCATCAAAATATCTTTGTTTTATATGTGGTGCTTTATAATACTGGTATCCATGCAGTTCTCTGATATTCCTCTATTTTTGTAATAAGAGAATGAAAACTACCATACTTCCAGGATCACATCCTTTTGTGTCCCTTTCTGAGGCACTGGTGTACAAATACCTTTGCAAACCTACATCCCATGGCTGGAAATCACCTTCTTTTGTCATTGACAAAATATGATACACTCCTGTTTGAGTCACTATGTTTATTTTAGTTATTGACTAGGTTAGATGATATATAGAAGAAGCAATGTATAACAGTGTTACAAGTGAGGAGGGGAGCTTCAAGTAACACCTGACAAATGTCTTTTAATGCTATACACTAATTGAGTTGAAAACCAGCACATTATTCATGAACAAAGAAATAGCAGATCTCCACTCAAAGAAAGAAATTGAGGGGATGGGAGAACTGGGTGAACAGGAGGGAGAAAATAAAAAAAGACACCTGTTCTCATTAATTCAATGACTAGTGTCAGCACAGTCCTATTACAAAGAAGAATAAAACCCATAATGAACACTTCTAAAACTACATTCACCAGGGTAAAAAGGAAAGAAATAATCTGGTTGATGTAGCACAAGGTTTGGGAAGTTGGTGCACTTACAAGTGAGAACTGATACACTGCACTGAGCATGAAAGCAAAGATGTGTAATCAGAAATGCTCACATCGCCAAGTTCATTCTTTGCATGGAATCTATTTTCAGTAGTCACTGAAGATCAAATGCTCTTAAGTACAGGATGTTACGCTGAACTTCTCTTGTAGCAGAAAATGAAGTTATTTTCTCTGTGTATTCCCCATGCACAAAACACAGATATCTTCACTGGTTGTGCAGGAAGCATCCATAGCTCTACATCGCAGAGCAGTATAAGCTAATGAGGTCCATATTGGACAGAAATCCATAGCCATTTTATTAGCAGATTACTCCTATGAGAGCTTACAAACTGTCATAGGGTTTTTTACAATGTTGAGGCATATGACTCAGAAAAGGAGGATATAAATATTTTTGAGGCCTGACATGAAGCTAGAGAAGAAAGCAAAATGCTGGAATAATAAGTCTCTTAACCATATACATAATAGGTATTACATATAGCCTTTTTTATGTGCAGAAAAGATAGCTTATCCACAGGCTATAACTGTCAATAAAAAATCCCATTAAGTCTCTGAAAATGAAGATAGAAACTATTGTCCTGTTAATACAAATTTAACTTTGGGGACTGCTGAAGTTTCTGCTTGAGCTGAGTAGGAGGGAACAAATTACAAAATCCAAGAAGCTCAGTGCTTAAGGAGCCACATGAAATTTCAGATGCGTCAGCCAAAAATATTATACTGAAGCTTTCATGGTCTCCACTTGGTACTCCTGACACTATCCCATCCTCTGCTAGAACAGAGTCCCTGCATGTCACACAAAAAACATAGTCACAGTGTAATGGGTTTAGTATGGGAAAGATACATTTTTTCACTCAAATAGAAAGATGGTAGTTTGTTTTGTTTGCACATTATTTAAGAATAGATGGGAAAAGGATAATATTTTCAGCAGGACTTCAAAAGCATGCCTGCAAAATATGGCAGAACTGTTTTGTGACAGATTAGAATGGATGAGTGCTTATATGTAATCTGTCATTTATTTGTACAAATCCATATTTAGCATGCAAATAGATACTTGTCACTGGACTCTATTTCTGTACTTGGTCAAACCAAAACCCTGATGTGCACTGTGCTAAAATAATGCCCAAAAACCTAAATTCCATTTCTGTAGCTCAAATCTATTTCTAAATAAAAAATGACATTTTTCTAAGAATGTCACTCTCAGTAAAGATTGTGATTGTGTTGGGATCTAGTGTAATATGCATATAGCATTTATTTCATTTTTTCTCTCTGTCAATATATTCTTCCCAGACTGATTTCTGATAATTAAAAATATTTATTTTATTTCTAAGAAAAATTAATCAATACTTTTAACTGATCAAGCATGATTCAATAGGATGTTCTGAGTTCAACCAACAGGGAGAATTTCGTAGAATCATAGAATGGTTTGGGTTGGAAGGGACCTAGTTCCAAATCCCTGCCATGGGCAAGGGTACCTTCAACTAGACCAGGTTGCTCAAAGATCCATCCAACCTGGCCTTAAACACCTTTAGGGGCAGGGCATCCACAACTCTGGGAAACCTGTTCCACTGCTTCACCATCCTCAGAGTAAAAGATTTTCCCCTGAATATTCCCTAAATATATATTTAGACTAAATATTTAGTCTAAACCTGCTCTCTTTCTCAGTTTGAACCCATTCCCCTCTTGTCCTGTCACTACATGCTCTCGTAGGCAGTCTTGCCCCATCTTTTCTCTAAGTTCCCTTCAGGTACTGGAAAACTTCTGTGAGGTCACCCTAAAGCCATCTCTTTTCCAGTCTGAACACTTCCAAGTCTCTCAGCCTTTCCTCATAGGAGAGGTGTTCCATCCTTCTGATCAAGTTGGTGACCCTGCTCTGAACTCGCTACAACAGGTCCTTTTCCTTGCTGCGCTGGAGGCCCCAGAGCTGGATGTGGCCCTCCAGGTGGGGTTTCATCAGAGCAGGGGGGCACAATCCCCTACCTTGTCCTGTTGGCCATGCTGTTTTTGATGCAGCCCAGAACACATTTGGCTTTCTGGGCTGTCAGTGTACATTGCCAGTGTCCATCCTCTCAACCAACAACATCCCCAAGTCCTTCTCAGCAGGACCACTTTCAATTTGTTCACTTCCCAGACTGTATCCATTTCTATATATGGATCTAGTATGGAATATGTGCTTCTTTAAAATTCAGTTAGAGAAAAGGCAGAAGAAATCTTTGCTTTCCCCTCTGAAAAATATATCTGTGTTAATGTTTTTTTATGGTGTTGACACTGTACTTTCTTTGTTAGCATGCCTATTGATTTTAAATGTCGTTTAAACGTGTGGCATATACCAGATGATGAGACATTAGATGCAGGCAAGTTTCAGGGACTTGAATAGCACACCAAGTCTGTGAGATTTGATCCCTTGATGTTACAAAGTTCACAGCTGGTCACTGTAGGATGCAATTTATCTCACCAGATCGTGGAGGTCTAACAGGCTATGACGAAAGTCAGTGAAGAAGGGATGAAAAAGAGCGATCATCCCCTTTCCCAATAAACATTTGAGTAGTTGTGATGAATGAACTTCTGTGGGTGCACATTATACTATGATGATTATGGTGATTTTTAATTATTAATATATTTTTTAATGAGAAAAATTTTTAGACATCTGAAGTCGGGTTACATTAGGTTTATCATCAGACAAAACCAAAACTGAAAATGGATTTGGATAGTTCAGGGCTGGGGCTTTGTATCTGAAGAGTTGTAATCACATCACGCAAAAAGTAGCCATGATTTTGAACTGCAATTTTCAAATGACCATAACTGGCATGGAGAAGCTGTATTCTTCACCTGACTTCTTTCTCAATCATTTTCTCTGACAAATTAAGTAATATGTTAACAAAGCTACTGAAGTGCAAAAACTATCTGGAGTTGCTGATTCCACATCTTGACATAACCATCAGCCTTGTTATATCTGCAGCTGAGAGGCAGGCAGTCAGACACAGAGGGAACATGGCAGGATAGTGAAAGAGATTTTTAGGGTCCCCACTACCTCCGTTTTGCATACAAAACATGCAGTTGAGATGTGGGCACACCAGCGCTGATGAATTTAATATCCTGCCTGTCTACCTCTGCGAAGAACACCATGTGAGCAACAAGAGCTTGAGGAATTCTTACTGCAGGGAAATAAGAGGGCAAGGGAATAAGAACAATTTAAAAAGGATGTTGGCTCTGCCTTAAAGAAAGATACTAAGTAGTCAGGTTATAACAAACTGATCAAATAATCTTTTTGCTGTGCCTGTTGATGTCTGTGACCTGTTGTTACAAGCAGGGACTCATCCCTTCTCAAAGAGATGAGACTGGGAGAGTTGCACAGGGAGGTTGCAGCTTTGCATTTCCCAAGCTGTTTTTACTGCAGATTTTCCATGCCAGGGAACACCAGCAACCCTGTGTAACACAGTGAAGCTAACAGGCCTTTTTAATTTTTGCTTATTATCTTAACAGACTAAATTCTGCAGCACTACGTAAAACCAAACTCCAGCTACCTGGAAGTACAGCTATCTTTATTTGCCTTCAGTAAGACTCATAAGGAACTTACTGCCTCATTACCAAACCTGAAGCCAGAAATATATTTGCACAGGGACAGAATGATCATGCCCAACGTCAGATGAAGGACATTTGCTTTCATTATTTTTCCCTTGTCTCTTGTATTATTCACGTATTTCCTCTTCTTTAATGTTCCTTCTCTTGATTATTAATGTATGAAGAATACTGGCTGCATGGTTCAGAACATGACAACACCTGAGAAACCCCAAAGAAGCCAAGCATTGCTATGTGTTATTTATAGGATTTCAGGCTTCTCTGTATTTCCCATGATTTCTGGGATTTTATAATTAAGGAGAGAAAGACTATCAACTCAGATTCAGATGGTGAAGGAAGCACCAGAGCTCGGTATTGACCTATTTATGCCAAAATGCCTCTTTAATCATTAAAACATTCATGTTGTAGGGGGTCAGAGGCTTCATGTATTAATGCACAAAGTCATGGGACTGAGTTGAATAATTTATTAATTGCTTTTGTGCATCACACCTAAGGCTTTTTTGGAGAAAGGGTAAAATATTTAGTGAATTAAAGCAGTGTGTTCGAGTTATTTAAACTCAGTACAAGTATTATGAGCAGCTGAGAGATGAGGTTGTTTGGCCTGGAGAAAAGAAGGCTCAGGGGAGACCTTATTGCTCTCTACAATTTCCTGAAATTGTAGAGGTAGGGATCATCTCTTCTCCTAGATAACAAGAGACAGAACAAGAGGAAAGGGCTTTAAGTTGTACCAGGGCATGTTTAGATTGGATGTAAGGACAAATTCTTTCACCAAAGTGTTGATCAAGCATTGAAACAGAATGACAAGGAAACTCATTGAGTCACCATCCCTGGAGGTATTTAAAACTTTAGAATGGCTTGGGTTGGAAGGGACCTTAAAGATCATCTCATTCCAACCCTTCCCCTCCCCTCCTCCCCCGCCCAAAAAACAGGGACACCTTCCACTCAAGAATGTTGCTCAAAGCCCCATCCAACCTGGCCTTGAACAGTTCCAGGGACAGGGCATCCACAACTTCCTTGTGCAACCTGTTTCAGTGCCTCACCACCCTCACAGTAAAGAATTTCTTCTGGAAAGTATTTTGAAATCTTTGTATGAATAATGCTACGTGGACAACATTTAACCTCTATTTGGAGAGTCAGGCAAAATACTACATATCAGGGCCTTCCAGCTGAACACACAGCACACAGCTCTCCATCCACGGCAAGGGGCAATGACCTTTAGAGAGCTCAGCACTTCATTTGGAAGAGTTTTTCCAAAGGCATTTCCCTACTACCTGGACCCAACTAGCCACTTAAGACCATTATGGGAATGACTCATTCCTTTACTAACTGCTGGAGAAGACCAGAACAACTGTCAGAGTGCAATTACTGCTCAAGGTCTATCTATTTCCCTGCCTTTAGTGATTTCAAAAGGTATTTTCTCATAAAATACGTTTAATCTCCAAATATTTTCCATTTTGTATTTACTAAGAACACAGGAATCCAACTTTTTACCAGCTCATAGCCTTCTGAAGCTACCCTTTTTGGAAATGAGCTTATTATCTTTTTATTTTAGATACCACCATAAAAATAGACAAAAGAATGTAAAATGTATATACAGGGCTATGATTGCTGTCCAGTTTGTTTAAATTAGAGAAATACTGTATTTTACAATTGTACAAATAACATAGAATTGTTTGGATTATGAAACTAAAGATAACATGGAAGCTGTAAAACTATGTGACAAAACAAAGAGTGATTAAAAAGTACTTCTCAGCAGTCTTCCATTTGCCTTAAAAACACAGCTTCCTACCAGTTGTGTAAAATACTGTCAGACTTTATGCCTAGAGAAACTTTGGAATCTTCCTGTTCATATTCTTAATTTTTCTTGTAGTGTTTTAAGATTACTTTTCGTACAAAATTTTATTTATTAAACATATTCTAACAGCTTTTACTCCTATGCAATGCCAGTAAGTCACAATGTTTACTTTTTTTCCTATTTGCCCTAGTTTTCTATTTAGTAATTACAGATTAATTGTGTAATACCCATAGAAACTTGCCAGTAAGCTGTGTGATTGTTTGTTACACCCCTGTAGTCTAGTTTGGATGATTCTTTTTCAAAAAAAAATGTAAAAGGTACTCAAGGATAAGCTTTGGCATGAAGTCAGGTGTTTTCTGAGGGGTGTCAAAAGTGATAGCAAACTTCAGCATTAACTTGGAAAGTTGCCATTTCACCAGATAAAAAACCAGTCCAGCAACTGATAAGTGTCATGAAATATTCAATGGAATAGAGTATAGGAAGCCCTTGGTGCAGTCTTTTGGAAGTTGTCTCCCTCTGTCTTCTTAACTCAGCATAATTTTCCTCTTGTTGCTACACATCAACACTACCCACCATCCCATGATATCCAGTTGATACCTACTGCAATTGATCAACTGGACACCAATCAAACAGAAGGCAAAAGAAGTGCCTAAACACTACAATCAAAAAGGGGCACTGAAATGCAGTCAGTAACTCTAAAAAGGTGTTTCCAGAGAGTGATCCAGCCTTCCTGGCACAGGCAGAGATAAACTCAGTAATTCCAGATTTTTCAGCTTCTTTTCCTGAACCTGTTTTCCCTGTTTATTTTAGCAGCCTCTCCTGCCAATACACATTTGAATTTATTTTATGATAACTACAATTGATTGCAATTTTCTACATGTCATTAGTACTTACCCACTTCTATTAGAAATAAGGGAACTGATATGTACCTATGAGTGTATTTTCTCTTTTTTTATACTATTGCATAATCAACTAACCTGTATCTTCCATTGCCAGCCAGCCTATAGCAGGAGTTGATGTTATATCCGACAAAACCTTGCACTTGTACAATTGAATTTATTCAGGTCTGCCTGTATGACAGTGTTCATTTCCTGCTTCTCAGATCTCAGACCTCAGGACCTCCCAGTCCTCATTCTATATCATTCATCAACCAATTCTATTTAGTGTGCCAAAATGATTAAAGAAAATATGAAGCTAGATCTGTTCTGAGACTAATCTTTGAGGGGCATGTGTGACAGCTATCCACTGGTACTTTCCCTTGCAGCAGGATCCTTTGCCATCACCCTTTGAGCCAGATCTCTATTTCAGAATTCATCTGCTATCTCCATGTTATTCATCTTAACTGATTGTTTTCTAAGTGACATAATGTCAATTGCATTTTGAAAAGCATATAAATGAGTTTTTTTGTTAAAAATCTTCTTTTGCTTAAAGCAAACCTATTACTTTGTCTGGGAAGGATACCATGTTATTTCAGCATGATTTATCTTTAGTAAACCTGTTTTGCACTGCTATTAGACCATTATTATTGCTATCGTTATTATTATCTACTGCATTTATTACATTCTTTACTCTCATATTTTATAACTGAAAAATTTTAATTCAGTCATTCAGCTGATAACACTCCCTCACACTTTGTGATGACCTGTTATTCCAGGAAAATAGATTAAGAAAACGTGCAACAAGATAAGACGCAAATATAGGAAGTCTGATCACAGGGCTTCCTAATCTTGATTTGTAGCATCAGAAACAGCTAAAGACCAATCACAACTGTATTTCCAACCTATTTGCATTTGTATTGCCACAATGAGTTATGTGAGGAAGGAAAGGCTGTAACAGGCAAATAGAATTGTTTTAACTTTCAGAGGGTATTCACAGTGCCTGTTGGACCTCTAAGGTAATTTTCTCCCTTCTCAGGCTCACACACATCGACACTCTTATTCCTAGGTGAAGACAGCACAAGAAATTTTCACAGGAGCTGCAGTCAGTGGTGGGCCATGCTCAGAAGGGCCCTCTTTGTCCATATTGCATCCTTTCAGCTTTGGGTCTCTCCTACATCACTGGCATCAGCAGGAGGCACAGGTTGCCATGACCCAGCCCTGCAACACCATCAGGTTCCTAACTTTTGTTTCCCATGGTGAAATAATGAAGTTTGCAAATGGGAAAGGAGATAATCTGTCATGTGCGATCTGAAATGAACTAACAGTTCGAACTGACCCTTGAAGGAAGATTTCTCTCTCTTTGCCACACTCTGGAAGATTATTGTTGTGAGTATGTATGTCTGGTAACCATCTGTGTATACCAGTGCAAAAATTAATACATGTTTTTCAGTTATTCA
The DNA here is from genome assembly GCA_013400695.1 of Neodrepanis coruscans. NCBI lineage: Eukaryota > Metazoa > Chordata > Aves > Passeriformes > Philepittidae > Neodrepanis > Neodrepanis coruscans. The sequence goes on along the minus strand of VYZS01013085.1, from coordinate 116,527 downwards.
GTCACAAAGAGAAAATTACTATCAATTGGCATTTTTAATACAGAAATTAATTGTATACTTCAGTGAGATGACACTGATAAGTGGCTGCTTCAGGCACTCAACTGCTCATCTCTATTTATAGCTATATAGCTGAGGATGTAAAAAAAGGATGGAGGCAGGAGAGAAAATAAATCCCCAATGAATCGCTATTAATTGCTTCTCAGTGTACTGACTCACCATATTCTTTACCAAAAGACGCTTTTGACAATTTTATTTTTTTAGGATTCGTCTCATTTGAGTAAATCTACACTGCCTCCCTAAGTTAGTTACTCTGCCTTGCCTGGTGGCCAGCAGAGAGAAGGGGGCTCTACTGAGACTTGGTGGCCTGGACAGTTTCTGACATCTACTTTGGGTTGAAGTGGATTGCTCCTTACATTAGCAAGGGAGCCCATGGTGATTAGCAGAGATTTAGCTCTGACCTATTTTAGATGTTTATATCTAAGCAAGTGAGTCACACAGAGTACTTTTTGTTGCCTAATTTTCCATGAAAAAGTGACTATCTCACATGATCAAAGACAATTTTTCTGTCAGACTTTCCAATGTGAGAGGTGTGCCATAATGACTGACAAGATATAAAAACTCATGAGTGCAAGAGAGCCAAAACTGTCTTTGTATAGACAGGTGTTGCAGTGAATGTCAGACAGCTCAGGTTGGCAAATTCAGTTCAGCTCACTCAAGAATCTGTAAACATTGACATTGGCCCAAACTTCATCTGGCAGTGAAGTCTTGGAAAGGTGTCAATGTGTTACTGGAAAACTTTTGGGATGCATTTCAGTACTTCTGATTCAATCCCTAACCAGGAAGTGTAGAAGGAATAGGGAGAAAAAGAAAAGAAAAAAAATAAGTAAAAAACTGGTTTTAAACCCATTAAAGCATCAGCAACAGCAGCTCACCAGATCTGATGCTGAAGAACAGAAATGAACTGAGCATGTCTCTGGAGGGAACAAGTAGGCTTGACTTACTTGGCACACTGGAACATGCAAAGGGACAGCATAGGTGCTGGGAAAAGAGGTTGTATTGCAGTCCCACTTGTAAACATAAGCGTGTTTTTATATGGTGACAAAGATAAGCAAGCTGATACAAGAGCTAATACAGAATTTTCTACCCTTGCTTTTCCTTCACTTTGGCCTGTTGGGGCTCAAAGTCAGAAATTCTTGTAATATTCCATGATCCCTGAGGTGACAACTCAAGCCAGTGCAGACAGTACTGAGACATGGGAGGCCAGGATTGCCCTGCAATGGTAGAACCACAGCCATCATAAGAGCTATGTCATGGAAAGCTGCAGCCACTGCAGCAGCAAGCAAGAGCAGGAGGAGGACATCAAGAAGCTACTTATGAAGTATTTCTTTTGAGTCTCTTTGCTTGGGGCATCACCATCTTGAGGGTCACAGAATAACTGCCACATGGAGCCTAAGGATTGCACTGCTGAACAAAAATCGATGAGGCTGCAGAAAAAATCCTCTTTCTGACAATCAGCACAGTAATGGAAAAGATTTTATAATAATAATGAACACTAAATCTGCACCAAGTCTCCAACAGCAGGAATGACTGATACATGGACTTAGCATGTTTCGTGGGATGGAGAGGATGCAAAGCTGCCTAAATTATTTCTTTAATTCACTTCTCACTATGTATGTCTACAAAACCAATCTTTATTTTTTCTACATTCACGTAAATATTACCTGAACAAGAATGTAAGCAACATTAAAAAAGTGGAATGTGGACACAGGTCAGCTCTTTGTGGAGTGCCTGCTTTCTGAAGACATGCACATGCACACAGTCCTGCAGCTTATAGTCTGTTGCCATAAGATCACATCAGACATGAAGAGTGTAACTTTCTATGCCAAAGCAACGAGCAAGCCAGCTATGTGTTCTGATGATAGAAATATAATACAATGCTTCACACTCCTTAAAATGCAATTTCTACCTCTATCTATCTAATGCTTTCAATAAATTAATTGTGTTTTTCCATTATTGCTGGGAATTGTGAGTGTTGATAGTGTCTCATTCCTCTTGCCATGTTGGCAATTCTCTATAGCTTTTTCGATCATGCCAGGAGCTTTTTCAATCTTGTGCTAGGAGATGTTCTGCAGGGGAATGATATGGTTAGTCTTCCTTCAGGACCTTTGACAACAAATGTGGGTCGGTGGCCGTGAACTTATGTTCAACTCCTCATGCAATGCAACATCTCAGCTGTTAATTTAGCAATGGCTTTGTGTACATTCTTATTTCTTTGTGAGGAACCTTGAACCCTCCTATTTTCTCATAGGTTCAGGACCTGACCACCTACTTACAAAAATGATTTAATGCAAACAGCACTGTTCCTTAGAAGACAACAAATGTTCTTTCTTCTGTTCATTGCACATGGAAGGAGTGAAGTTGCATGGTGTTTAGGAAGGAATGTTCATTGCACAGTGAGGAAGAAACAAAGTTGGCTGTTCTTCAGAAGATTTACGATGAACTGACTGAAGATGCATTAGAGGAACTCCTGAAGGGAATCAGCCATGCTCCAGAACACTCATGAAGGTACAACTCTTTGTGATGGCTAAGGGTCCAGTTCACACTGCCAAACACTCCTGTGTATAGACAGAATAGTCTCTTCGCGCAAGAAAAACCATGAAAACTCACAAAACCATATTCATCGATGGGTGGGAAAAACACTTTTGACAGAATAGGATCAGACAGAATTTTTGGTACTGTTTGAACCTCCACTAAGCTCTACAAGAGCATGGATGTATTCTTTGCCATTGGCCTGTAGAAATCTGACATTATTGCAAACAACAGAAAAAATGTGGGAAAGAAGAAAGTGAACTCTTGACTACAGTTAAGATTCAGGAAATTCCCATTAAATATTATTTTTAGCAATGGTAGTGGTCAAAGCTAGAACCTGTTTTTCACTTTTTGAAGACAGTTGTTTTTATTAACATGGGTGTATGCAGTAATAAATAATTGCTTAAAAGCATTTAATGTAAAATCAGTCCTCATCAACCAGCAGAAACATACCTCAAAATCTGTAAAGTCTACAAAGAGGAAGTTGCCCACTGTATTTTTTTTTTAAAAATGTTTTTTTAATTAAGCTAAGAGGCTAGTGTGCAAGAACACAATACAGTGCATAGTTTTGATTATAAAGAAGTCATTTCCCTCATTAACATATATAAACATAAATGAATTATGGGTATTTAAATTTTTTTTATAGTATTGCATACCTCACTCACAGTTCAAAAATATTTGCTGTTAATTATATTTGCTGAAAGCTGTTTGTTTCATAGCCTGACTGCTGTCAGTATCATCTGGAAAAAAGGCAGAGGACCTGTAGCTCAGCATTCAACACATCTGATGACTGCCTGGCAGAGAGATAGGGCATGTCCTTGTGGCTCAGAATTTCTACTTTATGTCAAGCTCTTCATAATAAAATCCTTGGAATCCACCTGCTAAAGCCTTTGGTCTAAGAAGCATGCTTATAAAAGCCTCTGACTTTGAGGTCTGCTTTCTGGGACTAAATCATATTATTTCATCCTCTGAAGAAAAGCTGACATTAGTGAGACTTCATGGGTGCATTAAAGGACAGAGTTTGACCCACTGGCTTAAAAAAAATAAAGGAGATAGGACTCGAAGGTTCAAGTACATATTACTGCTTAACAAACTGAAAGGAGTGAAATCATTGCCTTATGAAGAAAAATAAAAATTAGAACATTTTGGCTGCAAGACCTATAAATCCACACCCACAAATGCATGTTTTATATTGAGGACTTACTTTAGTTTGGTAGTCAATCAATCCCTTAGTACAGGGTAGCTTGGACAGGTCAGGAGAGATGCGCCCTCATTGTCTCTAACTTTTTTTAGAGATGGTGGAAGGTCTTATTTGCAGCTTCTTAGAACTTTTACCTTTTAACCATCTTTAAGCAGTGAAGAATATCATGCTGGGTGTCTGGCTCTGGATGATTTTCTAGGAGAAACTTTCAGCAGAAGTAATTCTCCTGGCTCCAAGAATGAGGTTAAGGGAGGAAAAAGCATTGTTTTGTCCATGTGGGCCCAAGAGGAACTAGTTCAAGTGGGGACTGAGAAGTTCAGCAATGCCAACTGCTCCAACTGCCAGCTCTACAACTTTAAAGCCCCAGCATGTGTGAGCCCACTGGATAAAGAAGTCCTCCCCATGACTCCAGCTGCTGGCTGTGTCACTTTGACTAAGAGGCGGAAGCAGAAGAGGAAGAAGATAAGGGGCAGGAGAAGGCAGCAAAAGGGCCATAGATAAATGGAGGGAAAGGATGAAAGGGGAGCACTAGTGTAAGACGCTTTCACCAGCACAGGACCCAAGATCTTATCCTCAACAGTCTGCTATTAGCAAATATCTGCAAAACCACTGAGAGAAAACCACTGAGAATGGCAGTCCTTTCAGGAGATGGCTCAAATAGCACAGTAACGCCATTGGTTTCCTCAAGTCACCCACTACCAGAAACTTGGAGTTTTTACCATTCCTGAGGTGGTTGAGACAGTGACTTGGATATTTTCAGCTATTATGTCTTAAAAAGGGAGAAAATGAAATTAGACTACTATTAAAAGAACACTGTGGTGGTTTTACCACAAATTCAGCGATTTTGGAAAAGAGATTCTGAGAGAAGTCACAAACACACCCCAAAAATGAAGAAAACACACAAATATCACAGTTTATTTCGCATACACACAAAAACCCGACAAATAAAGTGCAAACAGACAAACAAAATAAGTCTCCCAGGGCCCATTTTTGGGACGAGGACGCTCTGGAGATGGTGCTTGTCTCTCTCTGGGCCCCCTGAGAGACTCCAGGGTAATTAGAAGGAAGCACGGGGCTGGTCTGAGAAATCCCTTAGCAGCAAGAGCTTCTGCCCAGCTTTGACAGACTGCCGCAGCAGNCGCTCGTGACCGCCGGCGCACCCGCCCCCATCCGCATTGGCGCCTCACCGGCCGCTTCTGCCAGACGCTGCCGCTGCCGGGGAAAGATGGGGGCCTCCGCTGGCCCTGCCGTGGCTGTCGCTGGGGCTGGCGCCACTGGGCCGAACAGTGCTGGGCAGCGCCGAGCCCCAAGGGCAGCCACGCCGCCCCGCGCAGCACAGCAGGAGAAGGGGGCCACCGAAACAGGGCGGGCGCTGCCTGCAGCCCTGGCAGCTCCCGGCGCGCGCCGCGCCGCTGGAGAAAGAGGGGCCACCGAAAAACCCACACGGCTTCCCCCCTCCCCCCCCTTATCTGGCCGCCATCCCGCGCAGCTGGAACACAAATCGTTTTTACTTTCATTTTTAACCCAACGACAAACATCAAGATTGCAAGTACTTAAAACACAAGAAATTCCAGAGTTAGGTTGTGTGATGGACCTCCCTTTCATCTCCTGCTGCCCATGTGAGAGAATAGTGATCCAAAAAGTGACTACATACTCATTTTCTGTGTTCACTCTCACTCTTTCAGAGCAGAGATTAGGCATTGCTCTGAGCATGAAGGCTGGTGGGTGGATGAGAGATTGTGAAGGATTACTTCATTCAGACAATAGAAAATGTCTTCTGGGTCACAAAAGGCACTGCAGGATGGTTTCAGTCTATGGTTCTCATTTTGTTGTTTTAAATGACAAATGTTTTCCATTGCAAATGAAATCATAAAGAGCTACTTTTTAACATATATAAAATTCCATTGTAATGTTAATGATCACATAAAATGGTCCCCAAGTTTTTAAGGGGGAGGTGATGTTTTCATGAGATCAAAGGACAGAAAAGGCAAAAAACCTCACAAATTTTAAAGAATGCTAACACATGGAGCCTGAGACAACAGCAGCAGCAGCAAGTACAGCTGTAGACCTAACGGGAAGAAAATAAACACAACAATCAAGACGGAGGAATATTTTCAAGGAGACCAGATTAAAATCAAACCAAGCCAACTCTGACATTATTTTGTAGTGTTGAATGTTTGACCTTGCAGGCTTAGAGAGACTTAGAGATCATCATGTCAAAGTCAGTTATGTGGAAATACCAGACTAGGATACAGTATCCATCCAATCACTTTTTGAATTCATGTCAGGTTATAATGACTGAAAGCTAGTGAAACATTTATGATCTCCATCCTGTTTTGGTACATGTACAGAAATCACCTTCAGTTGAAATTATGTTTTATGGCTAAGAGGCAAAAAGCAGTTGGGAACTGCAGACTGCTTTTACCTAGCATTTGAAAGACAGGTCTTCCTGTTGAAAATCAAAAGTTTTGGTAAGACAAGAAAAAAAAAAAAGCATAGCTCTTGGCTCTATTGTTTGGTAAAATAAACCATGTTTTCCAATATTTTTATTCTAGCATTGTGCTGAAAATAATTTAATACGTCATTATTGCAGACGGAATTCAAGGATCAGAATGAAAACACCAGTGAAGAGGCAAAATAGAGGAATGGAAATATCTTCCTTGTAAATATCTCCAAAGTCTACACCTACACAAAAGCTTGAGCTTGCCAAGTCAGTAAACCATATTGCTAAATTTGGAGACTCCTGATACTTTGCAGCTTCCTCATTGCACAGTTATCAAGGAGCAGAACTTAAACTGTTTCCCAAAGGCTTGAATGTAACACCAAAAGTAATGAGGAATCTTCTTCTAGAACTTCTTCCTTCTTTCATGTCTGGGTCTAGAAAAACAAAGCATAGAACAGAGAGGGGGAAAAATAAAAATAAAAAAATAGAATAAATTTTAAAAAACCCAAACCACAAAACCCCCCTCTTACAACTTACAAACCACATGCTATATTTTTTTATTCTTCATACCTTGCTTCTCTGATACAAATACTGTCAGTATCCAGTACATGTGTAGGGTTCAAATAAAAGAACATTTCAAAGAAAGCAGCCCTGGATATTGCAGATACTCTCCTTGCAAGTGTTATTTCTACAACTGTAGCATTAGCATTACACTTTAGCATTACAATTTTCAAGGCTTAGAATAATTTCAACAGCTCTCTAGAGCTTGACAAAGAAAAGGAGACATAAAATCAGAAAGCTATCAATCACTCTTTAATAACACTTTCACTAGAAAACACTAATAAGGTGTGTTATTACATTTTTAATTGGGATTTTTATCTGAAAGATAACAAAACCAAAAAGAACAAAAAATCTCCCACTAAACCATTTAGTATGCTTTTCCAGAAAACATATTAATTTGTATGGCTAGGATTCTATCTGCAGCTGATATTCTCTTTAATCAAAAATACTGAACAGAATCAAAGAAAGAAATGCTGATTTATATTTTATTGCTCATGCTTTATCTTTCTCACTTGCATAAAGGACCTATTTTCTGCACTTTTAACAGATCTTAATTTAAATATGTTAACACAAACATTTGTATGCCTATTCTACATGCAAATATCTTGTATAAGTAAATAGCAATGCATGCACATATATGCACATATATAAGTACACAGATATACAAATTTAAATTATTTTTAAAAATACATCAAAGAAAGTTACTATTGTTATCCACCAGCTGTGACCAGAACTGTCTCTTTAACAGGCTGCATTTAATGAGATACTATGTTAGCATTTCTTGCTCTCTGTGTTTCTCTGAAAAAAAACCTCTATGTTAAAATCAGTAAGGGAATTATGTAAATAAAGTACCAACCCTAATGAAACAGCAATTATATATCTCAGCAGCTGCGTACATCCATTTATGATAGAAAGTTAACTAGCAAATTGTTTGCATATTTTTTTTATGGAGCATTTGGCAATTTAACTATTAGCTATGAAGGTTTAGCCAAAAGTCATTAAAATTCATAGAATAGTATCGATCACAGATGGTAATGTTTAAGAAAACTTATAAATCACCAGTATATAAGAACTACCTTAAAGCAAAGGACCATATCCACAGCGGGGTATCCACGTGATGTGAGCAGGTACCATGCTGGGCACCTAATCCACCCACCTGGTGGTTAGTGGGGACTCAAAATACCCAAGTTCTAGATTCTTCTCCTGTTCGAGGGTGTTTTGAACCCTAACACCTATTCCACTATAGTTGCCTTATCATTTTGTCCTTTTGATAATTGGTGAGGAAAGATACCTTTGCATCAAGCCAAATTTGAGCTTCACAGGTAGTTCTTGTCTGTTTGAAACTTGGAGCCCAGCTTCACTTTCATGGATATCAAACATAAATAGCACAGTTACAAGTGCTGCACCGGGAACATTACAATACAGAATTCTTCTCCGTCTTTTACCTAGTGAATGTGCAAATTTTAGAAGGAAGGCAGGACCTCGCCAAAAAGGGTGGGAAATCTTTTGGAGTGTAGGTTACAATCTGCCCAGAAAAGACCTTGCATCTTGTTTTGTTGTGGGAAAGAGCAGGCAGCCTTTTTGAGGTGTGACTGGGGTGATTGAAGATGTCATCATCTTATCATTGTCATCACCCAGAGATAGTTCTGCTATCATTAAGCCAGTAGAACATAATTATGAGTTGCCCCTTTTTGTGCAAGCTAATAGATTCAAGCTGTAAAATCAGACTTAGCACTATATGAGGGCTTTTGTGTATTCTCATTCACCAGATGTAGCAAGCAGCATCCACCAGTGACAGCCATCTGAAAACCACATGGGTTGCTCTGAAGGTAGTTATGTTCAGGCTCTGACTGAAGTGAGCATGGGTACTCATTTTGGGGTCTAAGTCTTCTCTGAAAGCTTTTGTTTGTTTTTTTTTGTTTGTTTGTTTGTTTGTTCAGAGGGACACTAACTATTTCAGGTTCTGCTATTACTGTACTTTATTATTTACATGTGAAGAGGTATAGTATAAAAAGGGGCAGTTTGTCACTTTCTATTGTGACAGGCAGCACACAGCTATATAACTCCAGGAAGAAGTTGCTCCGCATAAGACAATTCGCACCACTGATTCCCAGCATGTTCACCATGTGTCGCTGTACTTTGGTGTAAGAGAAGAACTGATGCTTTTCTATTGACCATTCAAGCCTTTGTCTTCTCCCATCCGTGGGACTTCTTCCCACGGGCTCACTTTCACAATCACTTTCTCCAAGTGCTACACTGCAGATACAACCCTTCTTTTCAGACACACCCAGCTCTATGGCACACTTGAGGCAAGGACCGAAGGGTTGCCCCCTGTCCCTCCCCTGTGTGATTGTTCTGTGTCCAGACATAGTCAAACGCAGATCTGCTGGTGCTGATACCTGAAGAGTTCATACAGCTCCAGCTGTTAATTACAGACACAAGGCTTATGTGCTGTTTAATGAGGAATGAAAAGCATCAGCATAAGCTCACGTGTATCTGCAGCTGCACTGCTGTGGATATATATGTGTATACATTACAGATGCACCCTGCTTGTTTCTCTCTGCCTTCTGCCTTGCTCTCGCTGACCCTCCCTCACCTATTCCCACCCAAAAGGAGCCATCTGAGCTCAGACTGCAAGTATTAAATTTATAAACCTTATTTTGGAAGTTTGAGGCAAAACAGAAATGACCTCATGTCCCCAAACCCATCCTGATTCACCAAGCTAACATCAGTATATGAGCCCATACCAGCCTGATTTTGCTGTGAAAGTAAACAGTGGAGTTTAAATAGCAAGTTGCACCTGGCCAAAAATCCACTGCTTTCATTTTCTTGAAGTTCCAACAACAAAACACATTTTTACTGTGTTCTTGTTAACTTGCTTCAGCAGCAGCCTCACTAGTGTCAGAGTTAACCTGGAAGAGTCACAAGGAATTAGAGAAGTATGTTGTTTGCTCTATTTGTGAAAAATACTTTCCAGGAACAGTATTTCCTTCTGTTCCCTCCTCTCAAATTTCCTCACAGCCTGTTGCTATGCAGGCTCTGTGTGTATTCACTTAGTTTACACCACAAGCTGCCTATGGCAAGGAGCTATTATTTGTACTCCTCTGTAATGTAGTTTTGTCACTATGGACATAGCAACCCACACAAATGATCTTCATTGCAGAAAGCTAACAGGGTAGATGAGCAATTCATCAAGACAATCATTGACTCCCCAGTGAGGTGTGGGCTATGCTTTCAAGACCACCTATAATTTATCCCAGCAAACTTGATGATACATGGCTGTTGTTGAGGAAAAATGTGATGGGTTTTGTGACAGCCTGTGATGGGTTTTAAATTTTTTTCTGTGAGTGAAAAGAATAATTTCCCCCTTTAACTTGCTGTGGGGCTTTCTGTGAGAGTCATCAGGTGAGATGTCTGCCTTGCAAGAGTGCTGGAGATCTGGAATGGACTGTGGAATACCCTGTTATTATAGATTCATATAAAATATCAGATTAATCAAGTTAAGCCTTTCCCTTTTTCTCATTTTTCCTGATTCAGTGCACAAGGTGATGATGATTCCAGCAGGAAAAATAGAAGAGGAAAATCTGCTCGAAGAGTTGCTTTCCTAAATTAAACAGGATAAAGGGGTGACCTGAATTTGCTTGCTTGTCTTTAAATAAAGAACTCATGAAATCTTAAAAAGCAGCTCTTGACTGTAAATAGTGACTTTGCCTATTTAATGCATCTTAAAAATCTTATTCTGCCTCCTTCCACCTCCAGATGATGGGGTGGCTTCTCAGGGAATATGTGCAGGGACATTGTCTTCCTCAGGTTCTGAGCTTGCAGCGGCTTAAATAACCAGCTTCTAGCCAGTCTGGCTAGAGAAAAAACAAAACAAACAAACAAACAAAAACCACAACCCCCCCAAAAAACCAAAAAAAAAAAACCAAAATATAGAAGTCTTTCTGATGCATGGAATTAGTGTTAGGTGTCTCAGGGATCCTTTGCCAGCTCCCCAGCAGGCACTGCTGGCCCGACTGCTCTATCCAGCTCTCATCCATGCAGTGCAGCTTTGACAGATGCTACAATCAATAGCACCAAAGATACTGTGAACTGATTGTCTAAATTCAGGAGACAGCCCTAAAATCCCGTTGTTTCAAAATGATTTATTTTAATGGTTGTTACTTGCCCTCTGGGTTTGAGTTTCCAAAGCCATGACAGTGATTGAAGTCATGAAGCCTAAAATTTTTTCCTGAAATTGGACCTCCAGCTGCCATTAATAGCTTCTTTACAGGGATGAGGCTTTAGAAAAATATCAAATATTTTGTGACTTGTAATAAAATATCAAGAATTGCTAAAATGTTATGTCACTGGCTCCCTTACTTTCCTCATCTCTTCCTGCCTCAAGAAACCAATTAATTTATCCATGTCAGATAAGAGAACCAGGACACATGATATCCATCCAACACTGGAGTGCATAAATACATTTTGCAGCATAAACCAATCTTGTCTCACCATCTTTAATAACAGCTCCATTTTTAGAATATTTGAACAGTAGAAAATTAAGGGTAAACAGTAATATCTTCTAATAAAAAAATATTACAAATGTACTTCTATTTTGAAAGAGCCTCTTTTAATGTACTCTGAAGCTTTAGAAATTACTATATGGCAGAGTGAACTGTAGTCCTACTGAGTGAAGCATTAGATCCTGAATAAATCATTTTGATTTGACTAGGAAAAACAGTCGAGGTCTTTAACTACTTCTATAATAGAAATACCAAATCATCTTGAAAGTTTTGACAAGTTTATTTATTTTAATGAAAGAGTTTTTCAATGAGATATCAGCTTTAACCTGAAATTGCAAAAAAAAAAAAAAAATTATTTGAAAGAAAGTATCTGAATTTTCTTTGAAAGATCAAAATTCTGGAAACCAAAAATAATTATTTAATTGACTACATTTTTTAATGTGAAGCATACAAGCATTTCTGCTTGTATGTGTACATTTGCATGAATCGTTACTCTTTGCCAGTTTATTCTTAAAATAAGAAAAAAAAAAAGTAAACCTTTATTTATTGCTATGATGGGAATGCTGCATAGTTGCAATCGAAAATGGGAGTCCCACTGTAGTAAATACCACAATAAGAGAAAAGTCTTATTGCCCCTGCTCCAGAACACATACAAACATGCATAGCAGTTAGAGGAGAGAGAAATGAGTCAGGGTGATGAGGTCACATTAGAAAAACAGTTTAGCAGAAAAACAGGAGCCTCAGACTGCCACAAGAGCATTTTTCAGGATGATGTAACTTCTACTAAATGGCTTGAAATTACATTATTATCCAGTACTGCACATATGCCAAAATATTGACATGCATATTGTCAGTGAGAAGAAATATTTTTAAATAATTATGATACCTCAAAATACTATGACTTGCAATAGTGGATACAAGTGGTACAGTTTCCAAGATTGCAAACTTTTGAAAGAACATTTGCAGACCTTTCTAAAATAGCTGTCCTTGAGTACAGAAGGCAGTCCCCTCTTCTTACAATTAGCTGAATATGGTACATACATCACCATAAAACTTTGAAAGGATTGAGATCAACTTATTGTTTGACAAAGCTAAAGCAAGAATGGTAATCAATCCCTTGGCAGTGGAAATTTTAAATTTAAAATAAGCTTTACAAAGCCTTTGAACCTTCAAACACTTTATCCTTAAGAAATTAATGGGTCCCTGAAGAAGTCTTATTTCCCTTTCTGTTTCAGTTATATATACCTCAATTACATTAATCAACAATGTAACAAAATATCTGATAGAGGCCAACCTCCCAGAAAAAAATTCTTCCCAATGCCTCTGCCATTTCTCTCTTTTCCCCCGTCCTTGTATTTTAAACTGTTCAGGGCTCTACCAAAAAAATGTACTTTTTGGTTTTTAAGTTCTATTTATGCCAGCTTTGGTTTTCTGTCACAGTAACACCTCCCTCCACCCCTGACCTACTCCTCTCTCCAGCAATTTGTGTTGACTGCGGCAACACCTGCAGATGAAAGCAGCCCTATGTGAGAGGTTTCCTTCTGCCGAACCTGGAATAGCACAGAAGAGTCCTTCAAATGTTTCTCTCTTTTAAAGGCAATTGGAACTTTATGGAGCATTTTCTTCTTCCCCTTAGGAACAATTACCATTGTGGTCCCTGAGCTGCCATGCCAGCCTCTGCCTTTGGGCAAAAATGAATATATTTTTCAAGTTTCACTACATCAAAAACTCATAGAAGTGACCTTCCTTGTTACAGGTATAGATTGTAGATGCCTTTATTGTGTCTACTCTTAAAACCCATCATAGTTATAGTTTCAGTGTAGCTTGGCTTCTCTCAAACATGAAAAGCTAGTCTGTGTGAACTGTTGACACTGTTTTCCCCTATCAGTTCCTTTGCTCTCCTTAAAAACCAAGAGCCTAAAAATAAATGTCTCCTAGCTTCAGCCTCCAGTATGGTATCTCCTCACAGGGCTTTGTAAGAGACTTGTATCCACTATTTAGCATCATTTTGTCATTCCTGTGATACTTAGTTAATCTTTCTGCTGGTGTTACCTGGAAGCATCACTGCATAGAAGCTGCATGCCTGTTAGTATTTGTATTATAAATGGCCTACTTAGGGGGTTTATATAAATCAGAGGTAAGAATTTGCTTTTGGCTGAAAGCTATTAACTCTCAGCCAAAAAACCTGAATTTTGTTTAATTTGACGTAAATAAAACTGATCTACTGTGACAGTTCTATTTATATCAAGGGACAGGCTTATGTATTTAGATCAGTTTATCCAGATACCATGTGAGGATTCTGGTGCTGGCACATCACATTGTTGTATGGTCCACAATGTTGGGTCAAAATTCTTTTAGAAGAGTGAGGGGATAACTCTAAGATACAGTGAGACAGACAGACCTCAAATCCATCCCTTATGCTCCTCCATAGGATGCAAGAGGTCCCAGCAGTGTCATGATGTGCCCAAGGCAGTAAAGAAAAATTTGGCTTTTTCCTTGCCTGTCATGTAGAAATATATCTTATTGATTTGGAATTGCAGATAACTAGCTGACATGGAGGACTGACCTCTGCATAGTCACTGAATTTTAAATAGCAGCTTCAGTCCTGAGCTTCCTGGGCATCAGTGCTTGAAGCCACAGTGTGGTGGAAAGGAGAGAAAAATAGAGACATTCCTCTTGTATGTTTGTGTACATTACAGTCTTGACCATGTTGAAATGGCTCATTTTATCTCAATTTAATGCTTTCATATTTAATGCATTTCAAAATTCTTATGCTGCTACCTTTCTATTTCCTGCTTTCCTCTGCATTAATCTTGCATAATTTGCTTTGTAAGTATATTCAGATGTCAATGTGTCCTTACTGAATTTGCCTTGTACAAGGCACCATGCACATACATTTGTCTTTTTAAACCATAGTGAAGAGAACTATTGATAAGTGCACGTAAGTTCATTAACAAGTAGTTCATTCACATCATCAAAAAGTGACATTAGCAGACTGGTTGTGAAATAAAATATCTGTTTTTTTTCCAAGAAAACTGCAAGAACAGTTTTGTGGTTTGACATAATCATGGATATGGGTGTGGATTATACAATGTTGGTATTTAATTTCTGCATTGAAGGCAGTGACTCTTCTTTTAAGAGCTATTAATTAGAATAAACTTCTGCATGTCAAAACCAGGCCACAGCCATCTTAAAAAACAGTAGATAGGAAGTCAAAATCCTGACATTCTCACCACTTACAAAGTGTACCCATCCTGAGATGACTTCTGATGACAAGTTCTTTTAAATTTCTGTACATTATAAAAATTTGAGTAATGTTCTTTGCCTCCTTTTTCTGCCATAGTACTAAATTTCTGTCATTTTAGTGAGGAGCTCTGTTTGATTTTTAAACGGAAATCAGTGGTTATCAGTGGTTATAATGGTAACACATTTCTGGTCCCTGAAACATGAAAGAGAGAACTGCACAAGCAGCATAAACCCTAATGGCTAGAAAGTGAAATGCTGAGAAGACCTAAACTTGCCTGGTTATGTTAAGTTATTCCCTGATGTTTTTCATAGATGTACAGAATGAGGCAGACAAAGCAGAAAAAAAATTTTGGTGAGCAGCACTTGTGGCACAGAGATATTCTGAAACAACAGCATCACCACAGTCTGTACAAACATCAAGAAACAAGGTCTGTTTATATCTCTGGGCATAACAGTAAGCAGAAACCTGAAGGAGATGGCATTAAGGCTAGAAAGGTATCCACAGGTAATGAATGCCCAGTGTAAGACATAGAAGGAAGGGCACATAACATCTTCATGAGACAGGGTTCTCAATCCAGTGCAGGCAGACTGCATGGGCGAAGCTTTGGAGCAGTAGATCTGCCAAAACATTCAATAGAAATTAGACATCTTAGATAGCAAGATCGTGAGAGAGACAATGGGGCCCAAAAGCCCTTTGGGAAGACCCATCAGAAGGCAGAGCAGTGCAGGCTGTTCCCATGCCTTGCAGCAGAGAGAGGACAACACAGGGCAGAGGATAAATCTTTGTCCCTCTGGCCCTGTCTGGGCTTAAAAAAGAAATAGCATTAACCTGTCCAGAAGGTGAAATATAGACAATTCAAAAAGCATTCACTCATCCTGGGCATTACAGGGTGATTTGTTAGACCTCACCACAGCCATGAGACTAGATTTTGACCAGCGCAGCTTCCTGGAACTTTGATGCAATAATTTACAGGACAGATTTACAGGACAGCCACAAGAGCAATTTAACATCTTTTCTTTTCCCTCTGCTGCCTGACTGGCATTACACACAGCTCCCCTGCTTCTCCAGTTCAACTGAGACTCAATCTGTCACTGATTTATGTGTGTATAAATCAACAATGAGATCCGAGGTAGACCCTTTGTATGAAAGAAATATCTGTTTTTATAGCTTAAGCAATAACAGTAAGTATTAATAGGCTTAACCCAAAACCTGATGTACAGAGCACAATAATACTGTGAAATACAGATTTTGGATCTAAATTTTGTGGGCGACATTATCAAACCTCCTGGAGAAAGAATAGTCTTAAAAGAAAAGACAATGGTGGTTTAAGCTACTGTCTTAGGGTGAAAAACAAAAGTTAAAACGGCCTTTTTTCCTACTATGTGAGGGTGTACCCCAGAGCCGGCAGTGGAGGGCTGCAGCCGGCGCCGGCGCCAGTGCCCATGTGGTTTTAGGTAGCCCCTTTCCCCCCGGCGGCGGCATGGCATGGCATGGCATGGCTCATCCCGGCGGCGGCAGTGCTCAGCACGTGCGTCCCTCGGAGCGGCATCAGCCATGGGTCAGCGGGGCGGGTGTGGCAGCGCGCACAGCCAGGAACCGCCGCTGGAGGCGCAGCCCCAGCCCCAGGCCGGGGTCGGCCGTGGCCCCGCTCCGAGCCC
>VYZS01013085.1:77398-87697 GCA_013400695.1 Neodrepanis coruscans | reverse complement strand
AAAAATGTTAACCCTACAGGTCGGAAACAGTGGGTATCTTGGGCTCTAAAAAAAAAAAAAAAAAAAAAATCATATTTCTAGATGAAAAGCTTGAAAATTTATGTGATATTCCTATACATGCATTCACGGTAATGTAATATACACAGTGAAGTATTGTGTGCTAACAATAAATTTGGCCCACAATATACTTTGGAAATTATAACCATTGGAATTATAGTTGCCATAACTCTGTAAAGTTTAGTTACAGAATGAATGCACTGGAAATAACTATTCATTTCACTGGGAATACTGTTCATTGTTGAAAGTGGTTTAAATCACTGAAATAAAACAGTAAATGCAGCAATAAAGCAAATCAGCAATAACATCTTTTTAGACATTATTCCATCCTTTTCTCCATTTTCAGTCTAAAAGAATCAATTTCCTGTAATTTTTCTTATATTTTTCTCAAGGGCCTATTTTTTTCATCTTAAGGTTTCCAAAAAGTTTAAAGGAAGGACTAAGGAAGATGTCTTTCTGAAAGTCTTCAAACTCCCTTCCATGACCATAAATTATGGAAGAAAATGTGTTAGAAAATCTGATGACATAGACTGCTTTCACAGCAAGAATCATATCTCTTTCAAGCCAGTCTTGGATTGACAAAAAATAAGAGTGAAAGGGAAAAGAGAGGAAGAAGGCTCCAGATGGCTCCAGATGATCTGTGAACTGCACTTGTAACAGTTGTCTCTTTATCAGCAGACCAGAAATGAGGCAAACATAAACTTCAGATCTGGATCTGGATCTTCCCTGTCTCTTTTGTATTCATGTCAATGTTTTCTTGTAATTTCATTACACAGAGGGGAATCTGATGTAAAATGTAGATCCCAAATGGAAAGTTCCCAAATTCCATGGTGATGTCCTTCTGCGTTTGGTTTCCAGCTGCAAACCTGAATCCGCATTTGACCTTTAAAAGAATTTGGGATAGTCTTTTCTTTCATTTCTGTTCTGTCTTTGGAGGGTGTACCACTCCCCATTACAATCACAGCTGCAACCAGAGCACTTACTCTGATCTGTATTTATACAGCAAGATGCATCTTGCTGTCAAAAAAAACCTTCAATAAAGAATTTTCACAGAAATGATGCCGTCTAAAAATTGCAGAGATATTTTAAAGACCTTAGAAAAAAGAAACAAGTATTTGGCTTCCATAAATCTTTTGAAGTTTCTCATCATTGTTATTATTATTACTAACTCAGTGAAGTCAGTATACTAAAGGAAAGATAAATATTGATAATTGTTTCCCATCAATTGTTTTAAAACTGTGTATCACCAGGGATGGATAAAGCTCTAGAGGTCTGGACACAAGGTTGTTCATATAAACAACTTGCAGTTCATATCTCTTTCTGTTTTTTTCTGAGATTGGAACCTTCTTTGCTTTCTGAGATGAAACTTATCTCCCTGGGGAGACTGAGAGGTGTTTGTGCTTTCGGAATAGAGCAGCTTGGTTAAAAAATGACACAGATATCTAAATGATCCCTATGACTTGTTTCTGCAAAATTAAAAGCAGCATCCATTTTCCATATTTTCATTGTACAGCAGTTCTGTGCCAAACCTGCCTTAATCATTTAGGCTGAGCAATGTTTTGATGGCATATGAGAACCATCATGAAACATAAGTTCCTTCCAGTTTATTCATCCCCTCTCAATTCTCCAAATTATTCCCTGAATCCGGTTCCCTTGAAAACAATCCCCGTCTTTGGCAACTTATTCATATCTCCAGCACTACCACTCTTGCTACTCTGGGTGTCTATTGCCATTTCATTTTTGCCTCTCATTGGCTTTCCTGCCATATGATGCTGAGCTCTACCCAAAACTCAAGGGAGTTGCACTTAATTTTAGACAGAGGCCAAAGTGGTGAATTTTAAATCCAGATCCAAATCTGCAGTTTCCTATGTCTTTGAGCTTTTTGATACAGCTTTCCAGCTTTGGCAATCCCATGCTTATTTCATACAAACATTCCCCAGTGTGTGGGAGTGCTGTTGTTTGGATCAGAGAACTGGAATTCTGGAGTCAGGAACTCATATTCTCCTAAATTATTCCCTTCATGGCCTTTACGACTAGCTGCTAACTTGTTTATTTAACTGACACTGACATAGGGTGTTTCTCTTTTTTTATGCCAACTTGACACATAGTTGACATAAATTTTAGAAGCTCTGTTTATCTAATTTAGAAACTCACATTACTTGAAGCTGAATGAAAACTGGCATAGAGTTTCTTAGTGTGGCCTCTGTGAAACTGAAGCATACTAATTCAATGGCAACTTTTGAAAATTAATGTTAATTCACCCAAATTATCCACCATCTACCTAAGTAAAAGGCATACTTACTAATTTCACAGAATGGGATTTGGTTGCTTTTATTTGCAGACCCAGCTGCTTTCTCAACCTTCTTATCTTCCTGACATCCAGATGCTCTATTCTTCAAGTCACCAGGAGGGTTGTCAAAGGTCAGAGCCTGTGGATCACTGAACTAGATTAGCTTTGCAAATTACTACAGCCCTAAACCCTCTCATCCTAGATAACAGCAAAATGCTACTAACTTGGTTAATGATTTTTTTTTACCAGATTATTACTATCTCCGAAAGTGCAGTTATCACTCCTTTTAGTGTGCTTACCATGTCCTCCAAATTTTGCAAAGCACTGCATGCTATTTTACAGTAGCTCATGAGCAAGCCTACATTAGACTCAGCGTGTTCTGCACTTTTACTTGTTTTACTCAAATAAAGAAGTTCATCACAATGATTTTCCTTGCTTATAGGATGAACTGTTGATTCAAACTGTCACTGTAGAGAAATATTAACATTCTCTCAGACAGTGGTGGAATTTGGCGCTCAATATGTACTGGAAAGGCAGAGATAAAATTTATATCCAAGGCAATTTTTGTGCTACATATTAAGCCAAGGATCTGAGTTTTCCTTTCAGAAGCTCACAAAGATGTTATTGCCAAGTCTCACCATTAAACCAGAAGACATAACCTATGTTTTTTTATTTTGTTTCTCTTATATTATAGGCTGGCATTTTTTTCCAGATCTAATTTACATTTTATTCTACATCTGCCTTCTTAAGAGATCAAAGTGTTCATATGCTGTACAAATGTAGGTTTCCACACCCGTTCCTATTTTTTCAATTTTAGGAGGCACATTATAACATGTGAAATCAGTTTTTCACAGAGCCAACAGTAACAGAGGCACATATTTCTGCAGATTAATAATTCTCTTTACTGTAGATCTCATAAATTCTTCTCCTCCCTTTTCCTTCTTCCCTCATGATTTTAAAGTCCACCCAGTGATTTCAGTGATCAAGTCACATTTATACAATTATCTGCTTCAAAGCCATTTTTAAGGAGAAAATTAAAAAAAAAACCCAACAAAAATTAATTTGCAACATGAACAATTTCCTCTTCACTTTAATAATTACTATAACCATAAAAAACCCCTTCAAAACCAAAAACACTTTCTGATTTAAGGTGGAAAACATCTTTTCTAACTTGGTAGTATCCACCATCACTATTGTCACCATCACAAAAAACAAGAGTAGGAACCAGAAGTAGTGCATGACTCTAGTTCAATCAGCTCCACAAAAGAGGTTCTTTTGGGAACACAGTTGGTTTGGGTTTCCTGTCCCTACTTTTAGAATTCTGAAAGTTTTGTGTTTGCTCTGAATTAGTCATGTAGGCTTTCTTAGCGGGCAATCTCTCATTTTGAATAGATGAGTATAGATAACCCTCTGGAACTGGTTGTGTCTCTCCAAAGATTTCAGAGGGACTGACATAATTGATTTAAAATAGATGTCAAATTTTTGATGTGTAAATATAGATGAGATGAATCCCTGTCTCCATGTTTTCATAATGATGGAGCTATGTTATTACTGTGTATGTAATACACGTCTCTCTGTGCATGAGTTTTCCTGTACACATACAGTTACACATATAAATGTATATAAATAAATATGCATTTTTTAATATATTATAAACTAATGTTTTCCTTCAATCAAAATTTAAATTTATCGAAGTTGCTATGTCTCTTAAATTGAAAACAAACATGTATCTGTTTGTTCCTTGCAATTCAACCTAATCTGGTCCAGTCAAAATGATTTACTACCAACCATCACCATGCCCATGTAACAATACAAACATGTCCAGGTAGCAGCTTAACTATAGCACAACAAAGCTAAAGCAGTGCTGTGGCCAGGGAGAAGCAGCAACCCAGCCCAAGAAGCAGGAATCACAAATGTTCAAGCCAGAAGCCAGTGATGGTATCTGAAGCCTTACATAGAGTTACTGGAGTTCACAGCTCTTATCATTTTTTTCTTTATAAACAAAAAACCTTTGAGTCAAAACAATGAAGCACTTCTCTGTAAGCAGAGAAACCCATAAACTATATTGAGAATATACAAATATACAAGAATATACAATATATATATACAAATATACAATATATATTTTGTATATACAAAATATACAAGAATATATTTCTAAACCTCCTCTGAATTCCTTTAAAACTACTGATTCAAAAAATGATGGTGAAAATGTTCAGGCAAATGTATTAGTAAACTATTGTACCATGAAAAAATACCCTTATTATATAGCACATACAGCATCTGTGGAGTTGGCAATCACAATCTAATATACACATATGATACCATATATTATGATGACTGACCTATCCAGGTGAGATATGGATTATACAAACAGTTCAGAGCTGGTAAAGCTAAAGCTTGGAGCCTAAGCAGAGGTGATAAGACAATGTGGCATGCATTTGTTTTCCTGGCACCTGAACACAGATGATAGCTCCAATTACAGGCTACTGGCCTCAGGAATTCCTCCTTCATGCTGTTTTTATTTTGTGTTGTTTTCAAAGAATGTATTTCTTCTTTCGTACCATAAAGACAACAAAATTACAGTCTGAAGTTGCTGTTATTACGATTTCTAAACAGCAAGCAAAATAACATATATGGGTGAAAAAGCTATTTCATTTTATTTTTTCAAACACTTGGAAATGCAGATAATGGACTTGCTTGTTTTGGGTTAGTGGAACAGCCTTGTCATTGTGGTGAACAGTGTAATTGCATAGAGGATGAATCTCCTCTTACAAATGGAATATATTGATATGAAGAGTTGCAAATGTATCACATTCCCCTTGTCTTTTTATCATTTTTATGGAGTTCTAGTAGTGCTTGGTACTAGTAAATGAGCGTGCAGTTACCCTACACTTTTCTGGTCCTGTTTTTTTCAGACTTCCTGCAGGATCTGCAGTGAAAGACACAGTGAGCAAGGTGGGCAATGAACACCTTTCCATAGTAATGCCCATTAGTGCTCAGCTGGATCAAAAATGGTCAATTCTATTATGGATGATGTGCAATTCCTTAATTTTAGCAGATTTTCCTTTGAATTATTACACTTTGCCTATTTTCAGAAAAAAAATACAGTAGGAAAAAAGTGGCTGTGTTTTTTGCTGATTTGTACATTAACACTGTAAAGGTTATCAACGACCAAGGATCAACTTTATTAAAAAAAATCAGCACAGTCATAATAATTATCTAGAAAAATAAACAGCCATGGCCCTCTTACCAAGCTGGTCATCCACACTAGCTAATTAAAGACTTTCAGAAAACATTATGTTCCAGGGACAGCATCTTTTCTGAATCACAGAATATTCTGAGTTGGAAGGGACACAGAAGAATCATCAAGTCCAGCTCCCAAGTGAATGGCCTGTACAGAGATTGAACCCACAACCTTGATATTTTGAGCACCGTGCTCTAACCAACTGAGCTAATACAAGTAGATCATTACTGCTATATACTACTTAGAATTTATTTAAAAGAAGGAGATCTGTAATAGTAGATAAATACTGGCAGAAGCACAAGGATTTCTTAGATGGAGTCCACCTACTGAGATATTTGTGGAAGCAGCTGTAAGCAGAAAAATTATGCAAGTGAGATCTTAAAATGATCCTCAGATTGAGTGAAACAACATGAACACCCAGTTCATTTCTACATTTACAATGTATCTAAAAGAAAAGAAGTAATGCTGTATTATTTCCAGCCGGAAATTGTCTCGAGAAACCCTCATCAATTTATTTTGGAAGACATTTTTGGTATTAGGAACACTGATAGAGTGATTAAAAAAAGGCATTTTCTTTTCTCATCAAAGACCTTTATCTGCTACTATAGACAATTATATCATAAAACTTTATAAATACAGTTATCAAAAATTAGCTTCAAATTGTGGTTACCGGCCCCACTAACTTTCCAGAAGCCTAGCTGAAACTCTCACTCCTTTCACTGCCAGATCTTTTTGTGTTCAACATGAATGTATTCACATGATTTTACACTCTTGTTTTGCATTGCCTTTCAAGAGAAAGGTTCTTTTCCTCCTGGAAACATGTTTAGAAAAGTAAATGGTGTCTTCTCTGAGACTTTTCAACATAAAATTAGTGAAGTAATTTTTAATTCTGCTGTATGATGGGGTCTCTGTTCGCTGGTTATTGTTGTAGTCTTTGCTTTCACTCATTCCTATCCGAGTTCACCTTTCAGTTGTGGATGTAACTGAGACTACTTCAACAGTGCCCTGTGTAAGCAATAGCTCTTCAAACCACAAAATACAATGCAAATCCATGTTAATACTTTCAAAAAATTACACCCCAGAAGCACAAGAACATGCTATATTCCTATTTGCTTGAAATTCAGATTAATGGGTTACTAAAGATTTAAACTTTATTCAATGAAAAAGTAACTTGCTCATTTTTCAGCCAAAGGACATGACTGATCTCAGCATGCAGCTAAGTATATCAGTTTCTTAATGATATTAAAGAGAAGAATATTTGATAGGGGTGGGACTTGTAAGAGTGATGGTTCCAGGCTGAGAAATTGCATATTAGCTTTAACAATAGCGTGAAAAATCCTTAATAAAAGCACAAATTTTTATTTGTATTTTTTGCACTCTCAATTCCCTGAAGCCTTCAGACAAAGAAGGATATCTGTGTCCCTGCCCATTCTGTTCTCCATAGACACAGGAGGAGTTCAGGATCCCTGCCAGTCCTGTCCTCCTCTTCCTTTCTGGTTTTATAAGACACTTTATATACATAAATTTTTGTTTAACCTTTTATATTGTGCTATGTGGGGTTTTTTTAATGTAAGAAATACCTACCCTGGAGTTGGAAGAGAAAGCTGCAAGACAGTTCAATATTTATCCCCATTCAAATGTGACTGTCTGTTCTGGAGGATGCCAGGTGCTTCAAACACTGCCAAACATATGGCAAGGCTCTGGCGCAGCCGCCTTCAACAGGGAGCTGAGCTAATAGCCCCACATGCATTTAATTTAAAAATATGGACAACTATTCAATCAAAATGAATTTTGTCATCTTGGTCAGAACCACATTCAGCCTGCGTTGAGAGACTTGAAAGGACACTCTGCTGCTCATATTTTATAACAATGACTCATTCAGCTGCTATAATCCCAGTCAGATACAGTACAATGCTATTCCTTGCCTGTTTCTTTTCTTTCAGCTGTAACTTTTCCTCTGCTATGCACAAAACACAGTGGTTGTCAAGAAGGTCTTGTTAGCACCTGCTTTAGGGTCTAGCTACTTATATCCAAGCCTTTGCACTTTTATAATATTTTTCCCCTCTAACTTTGACCCTTTTTTTCAGAGTATGAAAATGTATCTCATCTTTACCTTGCAGCTAAAGGACAGGAAAGCAGCTACAGCTACAGATCTATATGATACAACCTTTTGCCTGATTTGTCTGATGAAAAATGTATAAGCAAGTAGAAAACATTATTATCCCAAAGCAATTCTTATACAAAAGCATAGCAAACCTACTAACTGTAGCAGAGACATCAGATAACTCAGCTGTATTATTTTTTGTTTAAAAGGGATTTACCTTCTATCGTGGTTTCCTAGGCTGGTTCCAACACTCATTAAAAGAATTGGATCAAAAAAACCCTTAGTGAAATCCTACACCGAGCGAACAGTGAACCTCCTCCCCAAAAAACCCAGAAAGAAAAATAATTGGGAGAAACAAGCATATAAATAAGTCCATGGGGCTCATTAGAAAGATATGCTCTGTTTCAGGACCTAGACTAACTTAGATATTAAAGGCATGAAGCAATGAAGCAATTTTAGAGGTAATGATCAAAATAAATGAAAATAACTTTTTGTCAAAAAAATCATAATTAAATAATCAAACATCCAGTACCAGGCTGCATTCATATCAGGATATTAAACTTCTAATTCAGCAGGAAGAAAGAAAAAAAAAAAAAAAGAGGAAATAATGATTTTGCGTTGTCCACAAAGAAATAAAAGTATATATATAAAAAAACCCCTGTTACATCCCTCTGTTGCTCCCTCTCCTCCCGCCCATGCTGGGTGGGTAAGCTCCAGACCTTAGATGTTGGGCTCCAAGTGGGATCACCTAGCTGAGTGCTGGGAACTCACCTCTCCCGACCCAGCAAAAAACTATCATTTTGCTGGTGATGTTTCCCCTAACCCTTGGTCCCAGTGGGTCTGAACACGCTATGACAGCCACCCTCACCACAGCCAGCCTAAACCTGCAGAGTAAAGTCATGGGGAGGCTCAGGCTGGTGTCATTGGGGAGCCCAGAAACTGGCTTTGGATTTCTTGAAATGCCTTTGCATTTGGTTCTTGTTGGGGCAGAGGGAACTGCAGGAGAAGCTATGGGTAGATTATTCCAGCTAAATAATCAGCAGACTGAGGTAAGTCACTATACCACAAGTATTTGGAGACAGTAACTGTAAACTTGGTGTATACACTGACTAAAATAGCTTCTCAACAGCTGTAAGTTATTATATAGACAGCGAGCTCTTACATCCTTTTTAACAGTCATTGAGGAAACTGCTCAAAGTTGTCTTTTTCATATGCACAGCATTATGAAAAAATAAAGAAAAAATATTCCTCTATAGATGGTTACAGCATTTCTAAAGACATAATATGTTATAAAAACCCAAGCTAATTAAACTGGATTAGATCTTATTAAAAGTACAACTTTTTCCAATTCTGTGAATTTTATTAGGGAGATCCAAAAGCGGGAAATGTTTTTTTCTACCTACATATGCATAACCCTTACCTACAGTCAAAATAAAATATTTGAATTAAAATTATTATGCTTATAGCCAATGAATGAGACTATTTCTCAGCTTGTATGTGTTTACTGGGAAGTTATCCTCCTGATTAGTGACAGAAGGTCACTTGTGCTAAGGTCAGCAAACATCTTGTTCTGATTCAAAGATGTGGAGAGACAAGGTCCTGAGCATCACACCTGACTGTGTTCACTGTGTGTGGAAATGGCAGCAGCTGGACATTGTTTAATAATCATCCTTATGGGCACAGGCCACCTCAAATCAGTTCAGTGGCCTCTGACATTCACACCTCCAGTGTGAATGTGTGTACAGAAGGTCACTAAATAAAACAAGTAGTAGTTTACTTCTATGTAATCAAACCAGCTAGGTGTGTTCTCCCATTTAGGAACATAACATGTTTTGAAAAAGAAATTGATGAAGGAAAGCAAATTCTGCTAAAGACATGAAAGTTATACAGTGTCTGTTGTGCATAATGAGTGAGAGAAAGAATTTCTTCTGCTTAAGATTACGACAAAGAAAATGCAATCCAGATTCATAGGCAATAGGAACATATTTTCAAACTGATGAGCAGAGACTGAACTTCTGACAGGCCAGGAGATGCAAAGATCCTCATAGCTGTAAAATGGAGCCTTACAGCTTTTTGAATGGGACTGAGTGGTAGGCTAAGGAGGAGAACCTGGTATGAGAAAGTGAAATTTGTGATGAGTCTTTATGTCCTTTGTCTCCAAAACACAAAAGCTCTTGTTTACTGTGTTCATTTGCACCACAGCTACGTAACCTCATGCTTCAGATTTTTCTTGGCCTTTATAGAAACCTTTTATTTCCTTTCTTCCCATGAACTTGACTTCTGTGATTTTTTTGTCTTCCAACTGAAGCATCAGAGATAGGTCGTAACTCGGGACAGGACAGTGTACACTGGTGATTCTATTGAAATATAAATATCTCAAGAGCCTTTGAGATATACCCAGAGGGTTATACCTGTGTTGTGGGGTGAAAACGAAAGTAAAATCAGTCTTTTTTCCTACCGCACGGGAGCCCGTGCGCAGGGCTGGTGGCGGCAGCGGCTGGGCGGCCCCGTGGAGCAGCGGGGGCTGGGCTGGGACGGGCTGGGCGGCCGCGCTGCTGCCATCTGCGCCGCCATCCTGGACGCCCTCGGCCGGGCCGCGGG
>VYZS01013085.1:47885-77165 GCA_013400695.1 Neodrepanis coruscans | reverse complement strand
TCCTGGGGGCTAGAGGGAGGGGGAGGGGGCTCACGGTTTCTAACTGTCTTGAGTGTTTTTCTTCAGAAAAGCTGAGCAGAGGCTCGCGCTGCTGGGGGTCCTCAGATTGGCCGCGGGCCTTCTCTAATTATCCCGGTGTCTCTTCGGGAGCCCCAGAGAGAGACCAGCACTATTCCAGAGCGTTCTCACCCCAACACGAGCCCTGGGAAGCTTAATGTGTCTGTTTTGTTGCACTTTATTGTCTGGTTTTCAGTGTGTGTGAAATAAACTGTGATATTTGTGTGTTTTCTTTCTTTTTGGGGGTGTGTGTGACTTCTCTCGGACATCTCTTGTCAGAATCACTAATTTTGTGGTAAAACCACGACAACCTGACACATCTGAGGCTGCAAAGGAATTTTCTTCAGAATCAGATTGGTGGGGATGTTAGGATCACCTGACAATTAGCTAAGAGCATAACTGGTAATGAAAACTGAAATCAGCAGTGAAACACTTGATCACCCCAGCTGTCTCTGATGTATAACAGTGTGTTTGGACCTTTTGCTATAAATCTGCAAGTTGTCATAGGGAGCTAGCAAGCTTTTTGTGCCTCCTCTGTGGCAGAACATATATTGAATGATCAAATGCAATAACAAGTAGCTGGGCTTAGTGATCTAAACAGTACTTTTCAGTTCATGTTCATGTAATAGTTTAACTTTTTGTATCAGTTGAGCAGCTAGCTATGCAGAAGAGAGAAAGGTAAGTGATGCCCCACAGTAAGGGCATTTTGAAGTAGCAGATTTTCAGCATCGGTTTCCAGATGAATGACCTAGTGGTCTTCCACTAGAATCTGAGGTCATGAGTGTGTGTGTAACACTAGCAGGACAGATCTGCTGAATTATCAATAACAATCTATTCTCTTTCACTGATGCTGTAAATTTCCCACATATTTGTTTCATAAAAGATTCTGTTTCAATATGTCTTAAATATCTTATTAAAAGAATTATCCTGCTATTATAATTTAATCCAGTGTGTTATGAATATGACATTTGACAGCCTATGGATAAAAATTCCAGCTGCCTTTCTGGATTACAAGTATAAAGTTTTATGGCCATATGTGTCAAGCTAGTAGGGTCAGCAAAAAAAGAGCCTGAATTTTCTATGCAGATCAGTAAAGCTGCTGCAGAATTGTTATTCTTCCCCTTACTGGGAGTCCCAAAAGACCAAATGGTCTGAATTATCTTCTAATGGACCTATCAATTAGGGGAAAGGTCAAAAATAAGACATGGCAGGGAGTACAGGCAGAGTTGAGTGTGCTTTCAAGTCTTCAGCCTGGTGTAGCAACCTGAAATGCAGGTGTGAGGGGCTGGTTGAAGTGTCATCCTGATTCCCACTCCAAAGAAATCCTCCTATGAATTTTCTCCCCATAGGAAAATCTTTTTTTAACTGGTCAGGCTGAAACAGGGCAAGGATGGTGCTCAGCGGTAGGCAATGGTTTCTTCGGAAATCACTGATGAGAAGGCAGACAAGTATCAAAGCAATGAGTGGCCACTGCCCAAAGGTTGCTGCTCTCCATAAAAACAAGGATGTGAAGGGGTACCTCTTGTACCACTGAGTTCATGACACAGCAGAGTACTCAAAGCTTATCTGTGATAAGCCAGGGAAAAAACAAGAATGAGAAAGCCAGAGAAGTAGCTCGCCCAGGGGGTAGACAGCAGATTTATAACACTAACATTCGCTCGTGTTAGTTCTGGGCTTCAAAGTCCCCAGGATATTGTGCAGGACTCCATTTTTCTGTGTAAATTCCAAAGAAAGAAACAATTGTAACCCCAAAGTTCTACTGAGTAGTAATTTAATCTGAGTAATTTCATCCAAGCAATTTAAACTTTAATGTCAATAAATCAGACTAGGAAAATTTGAATAATATAGAAGGTACAGAGTTCATTTCATTTATTTATTCTGAAAAAGTACCAGAGCATCTGTTCAGGAAACAGACTCTGGGCATCTTACAATAGGGTGTAGGTGAGACATATGTCACAAAACTGGGAACCAGTTCAATTTCTGTTGATTTTGCTCTTCATTCTGATTTCATGTTATTATACCAGTTGCCCATAGACTACATTAAACACTGTCCAAATAGTTAAAACTCTAAAATTTTGAGCCAGGAAAACCACAGCTTGTGATGAGGACTGAAAAATATCAGGTCAGGAAATGTAACTTTTCCTCTTGACCTTTGAACAGCTTTTTCTGAACAGCCATCAGGGAAGCCACCCTAAATGGCTTTAAATTTATATTAAAAAACACAATGGCAACGTATTACAATGGTTGTCACATATGAAAAATCATTCGTCTCCAAAAAAGACAACTTTTTTCCAATTGTGATGAATGTTTAGTTAAAATGCACCAAAAGGCACAGAAGTCCTGCTCTTTTCCCTTGATTGTTTCCTGGAAAACACCAGATGAAACATGAAAGCTAGGCAAGAAGTAGATGGGGACAGTACAGAAGCAATAAGAAAAGTAGGAAAGAGTGGATGTCAGCCCTGAAGAGTATGCTGTTAATAAGATGAAGTTCCCGCAGAAACACGGATTATGCGATCCTTCTGACACCATCTCGTGCAATCAGCTGTGGAACTCAGGCTGTAATTTAGGCTGCAGGGAGACGCAGGCTGACATTTGGAATAGCAAAATAAACTCAACCATTCCAAGTTTGCTGCTTTCCTTTTCTTTCAACTTGCACCCTACCTTTGTAAGTTTGTCTGTGTGGATAAATTACTCTTCCTTTCCAAACAAGCCTAAGTGACTGAGTTATTTCTGGGTAGGACAGTGGTTGTGCCACCACCATCATCCCTGCTAACAAAAGGAGAGAGGAAGAGGGGAGAAAAACCATGACTTGCATTAGAGTAGCTCCTCGAGGCCTCTATGAAGCGGGCAACCCACTGGGCTTGGCTCGGGATGGGAGGACAGGGCTTGTCCAGTGGGTCTCTTGTGGCTTGGAACACACAGGAAGTGCCAGCAGAAATGGACACAGATGTAAAGCACAGGTGGTGAGAAAGGGAAATAGACTCACCTGATAGCTGGAGATTAATATTGCTGCACAGTCATAGTTTAGAAAAAATCTGCATAATTTTCATTGAAATGGCCGATGAACCAAGGCTGAGACCTCTCATTGGAGCCTCTTTTGTCACCTGGCATGTCAATGGCATAACTGGGTGTAAAACCCAAGGGTGCAATTTGCACCCCTCCTTCAGTCTTTTGATGAATAAAGGGTCTCTCCAGGCAGGTGGCACAGGGACAGCCATGCACCAGCCCCAGAGGATCTCCTGAGACTCTCAGCCCTGAAACTGTGCAGGGACCTGCTGATGGGACAGTGTGTGGGCACAGGAGTGCAGAGTTGCTAAGCAGCCCACAAAATATTTCACTAAGGTAGCATGATTCAAATATTTCCTAGGTGTCAGTGTGTGGATGTCAATCCAGAGCACCTGACTTCTGGTACCATTTTCTGCTCAAACATTTCTTTTCAGCTCTGCCAGTGAAGAAGAAGGTACGAAGCTGGAATGTGCTATCCCCAGGCTGCTGAAGATGTCAAGGGCCAAGCAGTGCCCAAACATTAACATGCACCTTGTCCAGGAGGCTCTCTGAAGCCTTCTTATCTCACAGCACCTACAACTGAGAATTTATTTACAGTATAATTTTCATTAAATTTTGATAAAAATTTAGTGTTGGTAGGAACCACTTTTGTCACTACCAAGACTGCCTTTTCTAACATAAAATATGTCAATGGCAGACAGTTAATTACAGCACATGTTCCATGGCTAGAGATGAAGTGAGGAATGCAGAAGTAGACCATGGGAAGTCAGGATAGTAATATCAAGACTATCCTAATTGAAACCATAGAAGGGACAAGGAGAGGTGATCTCATTCAGTTCCCAGCTCCAAAGCCAGTCTGCAGCTGCTAACCCCATCCCAGGAGATGTTTGTCTGAGCAGTCCTTAGTAGGCCTGGTTACAGAGATATTGCAATCTGGTTCTGCAACCTTGTTCCTGAGTTTACCTGTCTGATGACAAGAAACAGCCACTTCAGAGTCTGGCATTGAATGTACTCCAGAGTTTAACCTTTTCCTTTCGAAAAATTGAAAATAATAAACAACTAAACAATCCCTTCTCCAATAAGGTGTGTGAGTCAGGAAGATGAGATTCACATCCTTTCAACTGTACCTCACTTTTTTTGCTTTCTTTCTGTCACTCTCCTCTGATAAAGCAGGAGGCACAATATGAACAGCAAACCAAAAGCAAACACTAAGCACAGCCTCTGACTGGATGCTCTCTCTGATCACTGGTCTTAAACCTCTACTTTCCCAGGAAGAGCAATTTTACCAAGTGCCTTGTAAATCAAAGGAATGTGAGTCCCTCAGCAGTGAAGAGGTTGAGTTATCAGGGAGGCAACAGAGGGAATGTAATTTCTAAAGTAAAGCTATTTGACCTTTTCTCTTCATGAAGATTTTGATGGATTATGTGAGATCAAGTAAAGCAAATGTATACACACCATTACATTAATGCAATAAGATGTTCTTTGGCAACTTATCCCTAAGTACATCCACAGGACTATTAGGGTGCTAGAAGTGTTGTCCAAGCATACAAAAATCATGATGAGAGTGAAATGGAGATATCTGAAACTATTGAAAAAGTGTTGCTTCAGCTGGCTGTCCAGGGACATGGCTGCTTTGTATTTACCCCAATATTTCTACTGGGAGGAAATAAGATAGTCAGCATTGTACTGAAAAACTGGCTTTCCTGCTTAAGGACATTATCTCCCTTCTAGGAATGCCTTACATTCACTGATCTTGAATCGGATGTAGAGGCATAAGGAGACTATAGATCTGTCCAAGGGGAAGCTTGTTACTCTCCAAACAAAACAAAATCAAACAAGAGGGGTTTCTGCCTTCTACAGCCAGAAAGGAGCCTGCAAAAATTATTACAAGGCACTGCTTTGACTCATTGCCTCAATAACTATTTCCCCTGGTATCTGAGCTGCCTTCTGGATATATCTGTTTTCCCTTGTCTTATAAGAGTCCATGAAAAATCTGGGAGTAAAACTATCTCTGTTTGGGTAGGAGACATCAAGTTCTGAGAGTCCTAATTGCTACCTTTATACAAAATATCAGACAATAACAATCATAATATAATGACTGGATATTGGGAATGTGGCAGGGCATGCTGTTCCCTCTGGTAGCAACTGATGTTATAGCAAAACTGGGTAATCATCATCTACTGCTGAATGGAGCAGAAAAGGCTATGTACTGTATTTATATAAGTTGGGGTGCTCCCTAGTTTATCTGTGAAGTCAGGCTTGCAGGCCCTTGAAATATAATTTGGGAGATAACCAGATCAGTTCTTTCCAGTGGATGAGCAATGAACGCTCTGATGAGAGAAAAAGGGAGAAGGATTTGGTCACTAAAGAACATAAATTCCAAATTAAACACAAGAAAATAAAAAGCTCAATGAAGGAAGGGAGTAGAAAAGCAGAGATAAAGGAAAATAAAGGGATGTTGTAGAAAAAGCGTAGCTATATGTTGGAGCGCATGCTATTGGACATGGAAATGAGAAGAAACGTCGTCATTCTGGTTTCTATGCACTGCATCTTCAAATGTAGATGAATGTCTTTCCCTGCTGTAGAGGCAGCTCCAAGGCAGCTGCTGTCTTGTATTTCAGTACTAGAGCAAGATGGTTTCCTTCTCTTTGCTGACTAGCCACTTCTTTGGAATTATTTGATCTTTAATTTTTTTGGAAGATAAAAGCAATATATTCTGTCAAATAGAAAAATTCCATGTTGTGGGAATTGCTGATAGTATGACAGTGCTGGGAACCTACTGCCAACAAGTTAAACCATCCCAGCTGTCTCATGGTCCAGGGGTTGTTTCCTCCACCAGGAAGACAGGACCACATGATACATGGATATCCACGTTGGAGTATACCAACCCCCTCGCCCCCAACTTTCTCCTGTGCCTGTTTGGATTATCTCCATTAGTACTCAACTTCAAAATCTTCAAAATTAAAACATGCCATTAATAGTCAGTTCCGCAAATCGTGCCCTGAAGTGCAGTCAGGATGACTCATAGCGCAACTTTTCTTGTCCGGCTCTTGTTTTGAGAGCCATAGATCACAGTTACAGTCCCAGCTTTTGCCTTGGAGTCCCCATAATATTTCTGCCTGCATATAATGCACTATACCTTAATGCACTATACACACATATGCCCAATCTCTTTATGTTTCCATAATTACATGCAAATGGGGTCACCATACCACAGACCTTTAACGAGTATTAAACCCCTCAAATATCACTTGCAGTAGAAGATCCTAAGGGCTATTCTCATTTCTCTGTGAATTTAACTCACAGTTAAAATTCATGCACTTTTTTCCCTAATTATGCAATAATAGCCAAAGTGCACACTTTCATCCATTAACCTCATATTGATGGAGACAGGATAAAGCTCACAGGGCTAAATTCCAACCTGTTCCATTCAGTGCAGATGAATGTATAGAACTAGGCACTAATTTTGATTCATGCATGAGAAAAATGCATGAGGATGTGTAAAAGATACCCGTGGCTATGCAGGAAGTACCCGTATGAAAAATCAGAGTAGTACAAGTCTATCCACCAAGAAAATGGCAGACTTTGGAAATGGCAATTTGCAGCACCGTTCTTCCCCATCAGTGACATGAATTGTTTTGGAAACCTCATCTGACCATTCACTACAATGACTGCCTACAGAGATTCTCTTCAGATTCACGTTCCCATTACCTGGCCTAAAAAATTTGTGGAGACAAGGAATGTACCTGACTATTAAATCATTTTGCCATGAAGGGTAAAGCGTATTCCTCCCCAACAAAGAATAATACATTTTGTGCAAGACAGAGCTTTCCGGAAAGCTGAGTCAATGTTGCAGACATATTTGAAAAGCCCTGTGCATTTGAGAAGGTCCTTAATCCACTTCCACTGGAAAAAAGAAAAAATGAAGTAAAGCATAGAGTCTCTAATTTTCCAGAAATGTGAGATTAGCTCAGTTGGTTAGAGCATGGTGTTAATAATGCCAAGGTCATGTGTTCAATCCCCCATAGCAAGCCATTCAATTAAAGAGCTGGATGCAATGGTCCTTGTGGGTCCCTAACAACTCAGAATATTCTGTGACTCTGTGAGAAAGGAAAACTGGACATGACATGTGAGTCTTGTTACCTCCTGTCGCCTCAGAAACATTCAAATGAAAGCCACAGTGGTGCATAACATATAAAAGCTTAAATAGAATTAAAAAAGGATACCTATCAGCAAAAGACATCCAAAAGGAAATGTATGGCCTTTCAACCTCTAGGTCACCACGTCAAATCCAGCTCACACAAGCAGTGTGAGGCCATTTGAAGGCTTTGCTTCATCATCAATATGATGTTGGGTTGTGAGCCATGAGCTACAGCACCTGAACTGTTGTTCCTCACCAGGAAATTAAGATATGATTTTGTTTCTGCAATCTTTTGCTCATTTAAATGTCCATTACATCAATATTTGAAAATTCCTGGTAAATGCATGTATATCTTGAATACTGTGTTACCTTCCATACTACAAGCACTACTGCTAAACAAAGGTGCAGTAAAAATGTCCACCACTTAACAATTTTCTTTCATTGGTGCAAAGTCATGCAGGATACAAGCTAGTGGAAAATCAGACCATGCCTGTAATAAAAAATCTGAATCAATTGAAAGAATTCTGGTACATTTATCTTTAATTAAAAAATTCTGTAGTGTTGTTATAGCAGCACTAAAAATATCCAAAACACATATGGAATGGGAATCAAATATAAAAACTCAAGTGACTAACAACACTTGTGACTATAGTTTCAGAGGAGCAGCTAGTCAGTCCTTCAGACTTTCTCTATTTAAGATAACATAAGATGATTTTCTAAGCATCTCCAAAACATGATTCCCTCCATGTTTGTAAAAATCAATACTGTATTTTCAGCTGCAAAGACTTTGCAGAAATTTAATGGAAATATTGAATAAAGATGGGGATTTCCATTTTTTATGAGTGCTGAATTTAAGCCAGCAGTATGCAGGCTGTTGGTGGCAAAATATTCACAATCATAAAGAAGAAGAAAGGTAACCAAGCTTCTCAAAAGCATGTAAACATCGATTTGCCTCTGCAAAACCCACCTGTGTCACACATGCAAGGATGAACAGTAGGACGAGCTTTAACTGTTTTTTAGAAAGTGCAAAAAATCCCATTCAACGACAACCCTTGTCAAAAAATACACTTTTAACAACTGAGTTGGAACTCAGAGAGCAAGAAAGTGATATACTTTAAAAACTAAGGGCTTGCACCTCACAGTTTAAATAAAATATGCTTCTACTGGCAACCTACTCATGTCAGGAAGACAACCCTGGTATGAATGCAAGAGTCAGTAAAGGATCTGCATAGTCACACCCTAAGTGGTCATGCCACTGAATTTTAAGAGTTAAATAAAGTGAGTGTAAATTTCACATCGGAAAACATAGTTACCCATAATTTCTCCACCCACAGAAGACGCAGATGGGGCCAGGCAATATAGCAGGCAGGCAGGCGCTTCTGCTGCTCCTCTCAGAGCAGAGATCTGATGTCCCAGCACAACTCTGAGGGACGTGGCACACTCTTGCCCACCTGCCACCAGAACTGTTTGCAATCATCTTCTTCCATATTACCTCAGTTGTTACTTTTTACCATGTATGTTAAATGCCTTCATTGCAATACTACTATGCCACTCAGCACTTTTCCTCCAGAGTTTGCATCTACAACATCATAGTCCATTTTGCAGATCACAGACCCAAAGCTAGGTCATGGCATGAATCAATAACTCTGGCCAGCATAGCAGCAGGATTACTTGCCTGCCCTCTTTCTGCATCATCCAAAAAATTCTTCTCCAAAAGAACTAGATGAGTACAGGCACATAATGCTCCATTTTGAGAGGAACAATCTTAAAATAGTCATTTTTGCTTGGCATCCTATCCTCCTCAAGCAATTTTATAGCATGGAGTGTTTTAACAAGAATTCCACATATGATATGAGAAGAGAAATTCTATTTTTTTCATGAGTGAAAGACCAATTGAAAAAAAGGATATACTGCTCTTTCTAAAATTAAATTGTCCTCAGGTACCTGCAATCAGTAATACTACTGTAATACTAGGATGAATCAATCCATCTTCCCTCTGACAATGACCTTTTCTATAGCATTTTATGCTGTAGAATTTTAGCAGCACTTACTTAATAGATACTTCACCTTACAACAGTTTTCTTGGCACAGATTTCCATCCTCCTACTCCCATATTTTGAAATGTGTTTAGCAATTTATTCTTGAATCTATCTGTGTCACTGGTTTTTTTAGTCAGGAGTGAAAAAGCATTTTGGTCACAGGAAACTTTAAGGTTTCCCAGTGCAACTACATGCTATCTACAAGGAGGATAGGTGTGGGGGAGAGAATGGAGGTAGATAATTTTTTCTTAAAGAAGGCTTTATTTTTCAGATAATGAAATTCACACAGTCTAAAATAAAGGCTTGAAAACCAGGATATACAAGTTTTAAGACTGAACCCAACTCTTCTTGCAGAATCAATCAGGTACGTCAGTACATTCATCAGATTTGCCACCAGGCAGTCTGGGCATTTACAGACTCCTTAACTACATTGCAGCAATGGCGATCAGAAACAGCAAAGAGGAGTCAGACGTCTGGCCCCATGAGGAGGTTTGAAGATAGGCTGTCTACATTCTGCCATAGACAAATCATCAAAGTGCTTTGCAAGAAACTCATCCTTTTAGCCACCCTGGGGGTGATATTATTAAGCTTCAGTGGGATAAGTCCAGTGAGAATCTGCTCAACAACATGAGTAAGGGCTCTACAATTCTGTTCTATATTTTTGTTTCTGGGAGACATTTTTTTAAATTTTTTGTGGATGAGGAAATTAAATGCTAAACTTCACCTCTTTCCCCACTCAGATCGCAAGGCTCATCTAATGCATATTTATGTAAAGTCTGATTCCCTTGCTAAGCGTTTCTCCTCTCCACCCAATTTGGCATATAGTGAACAGTGCACAAAATAAATTGAATTGATTTGTACAGGTATTAAAACAGATTATCATCTACACAGATTTGGAAAGCAGACACCGTATGTTAGCCAAATAAATGATGCAAACTATAATGATTTACAAAGGGTTTCAGAGAGCTGGGTATTAGCAGACAGTAGATCATGTTAGACAGAAAAGAATTTCTCATTTATCCATGAAATTACAAAGATGATCCAAAATTAATTATGAGATGATTTATATATCCAGGAATGATTGATTTAAAACATCGGTGTGAATGTTAAGAATCAAATTTTCATACAAAGGCTCTTGATTTACCTCTTCCTACAAACGATATGCATGATGAAATGCACCCATTTCCAGTGCAGACCAGAATTTTCCATCCAGGCACTGACCTCAACTAAACAGCTCACCTGGAGCACAGAACTGAGCATATACATGTAGCACCAGCTAGATCATTTTGCTGAAAATCCATAGCTGCCCACCCTCTAGAGGAAAATATTGACATACTGATATATGGCTAACAAATACCCAATGCAAATATCACCAAATCGCAGCTTCCAGCAAGCAATTAATAAAGGAGAACTCTAGGAGGGTGTATTAATAGTCACCCCCTCTCTTGGAAATGTTGTTGCCTGAAATATTTGAGAATACCTGATTTAGTGCCTCTCTCTGCTGCCTCTGTTCATGATCTGGTGTTACATGGGCATGTCAGGTTGCTCGTCAATTTGTGCCACCACTTTGACCCACTGCAACAAAGGGCCATGGTGCATGCTCAGGGATGACCAGAAAGCCAGGACATGAATAAAGCAATCTCTCAGTGCAGTATCCACAGTGACCGTACTTGTATAATAAATGGAATTGTGGAATAAAAATGAAAAACCTTGCCTGAAGAAAAAGGAAGCAAGCTGTGAAGATGTCATGTAAAAGACTCCCTTTTGTGCATGTAAGGAGAGGTTGTTTTTCCAAGGACATGGGATGCTTTTACATAATCAAGGCTCTAGAAACTGTAAAAGAAGTTGTATAGCAGGTTCTTTAATCAAACATCTATGACAGCTGAATTAAAACTTTAGTTAATAGAGTTAGCTCTGAGATTTGAAATTTGTTTCTCTTTGTTCCAAACCCATGAGACAACTCTTTTTTTATGCCTCCCTAATGTATGAAATCACTGTAGTGTCCTTTACACTGCCTCAGGAATTATAAAGGCTGGAAAAATACTTTTCTTGGGTAATAAACTCATAGCTGGCCTGAATCTTCCCTTCTACATTGAACATGCAGTCAAACAGACAGCTCCCCTTATTCAGCAATCACCGATGCACAGCTCTGACCAAAACCCTGTTGTTTCAGCTGATTTTGAAAGGTATCTTTTAAAAACACCAAAGTAAACGCCAAGAAAACTCTTCTGTGAGTCTAATGTGATCGCACAATTACAGATTCTGTAGTTTCTAGGCTTTCATCCAAAAAAATACTTAAGTATTAGACTTCAAGTGGGCTTTTCATACACTTATTGTTAGTGACTTACACACTTAATTGCACAGTATTCTGGGCACAATGTGCTAGTAATAATTATTGTTCTCTGAAAACATGCAAAATGCATTTAGGAAATGTTGGACTTAGTGTTCAAATCCTGAATAATCTACAAGATTCTGCTATTATATAATAAAAACAGAAAGCAAAAAAAGCAAACACTTCCTAGCAACACTCTGAAATATATTAATTCTAGAAAAGTACCAAAATTTACTTCATAGTTCTAGAATGGATTTTATATATAGAATTTCCATCACTGAAAACCTCAAAGGACTTTATAAACCAGGACTGAATTTTATCTCCTGGTTATAGGAAACATACAGTCACCATTTTCAAAACCTTGGTCCCATTCCTTGCAAACATCTCCTTGGAACAAAAGCCAGTTACGGCTTTTGAAAAGTGTCATCTGAAGTATCACATGCAGGTCCAGTGTGGTCCTCTCTTATCCTTTGGCCTAATCCTCCTACCTGTGTATTACTTTACACATGTTGCCTTCTTAGCTAGTGGAATAAAGAAAACCTGGTCAAATTTCAAAGGATGAAACACTTAATGTATGAATAAAAATTAAAAAATGAAGATTGACTGTGGTGGACTCAGATTTTATCCAGAGATGTTAGTGGTATTAGTTTTACAAATCAGTGAAGTAATAATGATTCAAAAAATCTTGTAAAATAAAATCTTACAGTGAAATGAAACATTTCCACTGAAATTGGAAAATAACATATTATTATCTAGTACATCAGTTTTGAAAAGAGTATCCTGTAATATTTAGTTGCTTCAGTTTTAAAGGTGACCTATTCTTATCTTACCATGATTATTTTAGGCAACAGTTACTTCCACAGTAGCCCCGCCTCTTTGAATAGAGAGGTTTGTACTTTTATTTTGGCTAAAGAGCGAGTATAGCTTTGCCAGGACAAAGTAATTACATCAAACACAGACCTGATCCAGTCTAATGATGACAAAGCTACATGACTTAGATGCTCATTCCTTTCCTCCTGGGAAACCTAAAATACATGGAGGTGTTCCTGCAGGTAAATGTCTTAGAGGCTTTTCTGTTTCATTGTTCGCTCATCTATTTACCATCACTGAAGAAGGATGTAATGAGAGAGAATTTAAAGTATTTTTTGGAGACTGGGCAGCACAGACTGGTCTGATTTTGTTTTTCTGAAGTTACTTGGCATTGTGGATTTCTAAATAAATATAAAGTCATTCACAATCAAACAGGCAAGAAAGAAATGACAAGTGTTTTGACAGTATTCAAAATACTTTGAGGTATTTTTAGCATATTTTTGAGTCGTATTAGCTTAACCTGTAATAGAATATAAATGAGCCCATATGGCAGAGATGTAATTATGTTCTATGTGAGAAATCCCTGTGGTAGATTTGGGGAAAAAAACCTCACTACATGTGCCTTCTGGAGGGCACGATTTACACATGATTACCTACTCATTTGCATTGAGAAGAATATGAAGTAACACAATGCTAACAACACGGTAATGAAAAGGGCAAGCAAAGACTCTAGATCCCTGGGGGTACTGATCCCTCTGACTGACATCCAGTTAGGAGCAGGGAATTTGTCCCTCTAGGGAGTACATTTTATGAAGCGATCTTTGATTATGTGGGCACAGTAATCACAAGTCTTAATTATTATTACTGTGAGAGAATGGGCTACAAATCTCCAGGGAATGTCTCTGTCACAGATACTTCGCTGGTGAATGCTGAAAATTAGTGTTTTCCCAAGGATCATTTTCATTCCATCCTGATATTTAGCTGAAGTTTCTTTGACTACTAGTCATGAAACATTAAATATAGATTAGAGGCAGAGAGATGTTGAAAGTTAAAATTCACCGGAGCTGCACACCCGTGCACTTGAGAGACAGCCCCAAATGTTGTCCAGATGTTGTAGCAACAAGGCTGAGGGTTCCCAAGCTGCAGCACAGCCACAACAGAGGAGAAAGTGGATGTTTAGCATTCCATCGGCCTTCTGTTTAGTTTACTTGTAGTGTATTAATTTAGCAGAAAGTCCTAACAGCCTGTTAGCAGTAGATGTTACCGAGTGTACGCTATCCTGAAAGAATGAAGAAATTCTTTTATAGCAATAAAGGGAGCAATTCAAAGCATGTAATTGATTTTCCACATTTTCAAACTGTGATAAGACTTAAGCTTTAGCAGCAGAAGCATGTGTTTGCAGTTTTGCCAATGTTCTTCAATGAATTAAAAAAATAGGAACCTATAACTTATTGGTTACATCGTTTGCATGCATTGGGCATTTCAGTGGCTATTGAAGCACTTGCCAAGAGCATGTCATCTTCTAAACAAACTGAGGTGATAGGGATTGGGTTTTGCCACAGGACACGTTTTTGTGATTATCTTTTCCACGAGGAACACAACAGAAGAACATCAAGGCTTTCTTAACTAGCTATTATCATCTTTATGTACTGTCCTTTCTTACACCCTTTTCACTCCGGAGAGGCAGAGCAGCAGCAGAGAAAGTCTCATGTCTCTGCTCGCCCCTGAAGTATTCCCAATCACCTAGTGAGCAGTGCAGCTTCTGACAGTCATGCTGCTGCCCCCAGACTTCACATCAGTTGTGAGGGTGCTCTCTGAGCCTCTCCATGAACATTGCTGATGGCATCCACCAGAAGAATTCAGAGCAGAACTGTTCAAGCAAGTTTTCCGAAAAGTTTTTGGGTTCTCCTGACACCAGAAAGAAGATAGTAGAGAGTGTAAGGGCCAACTTAAAGAGACAAGCACCAGGCATTTGTCATGATGCTTTGAAAAGAAGTCACCTACTAATGAGCTGAGAAAGCAAGTCACCTACCTGTTCTCTGAAACTTTATCAATCTTCTTCCCATCGTGCATTATGAGAAACCTCAGTTACTTTGCAGTTTCTTTGTGAGAAAAAGAGGACAAATCTTCAGAATAACCTATTTATCAGGATACACAAAGGAGATGCAGAAAATTTGAGTCCTGTTCCTACTCTCATGGCCTCAGAGCAGACATGTGGACCCAAAATTTAAGTCCACTAGATGTGCTAAGCCCTGAACTGCAGACTCAATCTCCCATTGCATTTCAATGAATGCAGAGAGCAATACACACCGAGATGGTGACACTCACTGGGGCCCACCAGAGAACAGCAGAGAGTTTCCAGTAACTGAGGTAGTTGTGGTGGAGAAAAGAGCAGAAGTTCATGTGCCCACATATCATGTGCCCACATATCATTTGCCTCAATTCTTGTGTTGGAAAACTTGCCAAAGGAAGAAGCAACAGCTTGGAGGGATGCCTGCCCACAGCCAGGAGGGAAGAGGGTGTTTACAGCCTGGGGATAAGGAAACCATCTACTGGCATGATGAGGAGTTGGCAAGGCTGACTGAGAATCAAACAGAGCAACAGCAGGGCAGGGAGGGAAAAAAACCCTCAAAGCCTTGAAGGGAGCTCATTCATGTTTACTCCCTCAGGACAGCACAGAGCATCCCTCACAGAGGATGACATCATAGCTTTGAAACTAGATAAGCAAGCTTCAGAGAATAGGAAATGGGGATACAAGACCCTTTAAGCAGAAGTCTTAAAGTTTGAATTTGGGAGACAATAGAAGTAACTATCTTTGTCATCATTTCACTACCAGTGGGTGTCAGGTAGCAGTGGATGATGATCTTGGGAAACAGCTCTTAATAACAAAGGGGTCCAGGAAGGATGGACATACTTCAAGAAAGAAATCATGAAGGTGCAGGAGCAGGCTGTCCCAGTGTGTCAAAAAGTGAGCCAGCAGAGAAAATGGCAGGTGGGGCTGGATGGGAAACTTTGAAGGAACTTAGGGGAAAAAAAAGAGAGCTTATCATCTTTAAAAAAAAGAGCAGGCAACTCATGAAGTGTTTAAGAATATCACAAGGGCATGCAGAAAGAAAATTAGAAAGGCAAAAGCACAATTTGAACTTAATCTGGCCATTTCCATTAAGGATAACAAAAAGTGTTTTTATGAATACATTAATAGCAAAAGGAGGGGCAAAGAAAACCTCCATTCTTTATTGAACACATGAGGAAACATAGTTACCCCAAAGATGAGGAAAAGGCTGAGGTACTTAAAACCTTCTTTACTTCAGTTTTCAACAAAAAGACAGGTTGTCATCAGGACAACCTGATGGTTGGCCTCCTGAGCTAGTAGACAGCATTGGGGATCAAAGTAGTCTCTCTGCAATCCAGGAGGAAGAAATTATTGACCTGCTGAGCCACTTGGATCCTCACAAATCTATGGGCCCAGATGGGATCCATCCTAGGGTGATGAGGGAACTGGCAGAAGAGCTCACCACACTGCTCTCCATCATTTTTCACTAGTCCTGGCTCACCAGAGAGGTCCCAGATGACTGGAAGTTGGACAGTGTGACATCCATCCACAAGAAGAGCCAGAAGAAAGACCCAGGAAACTACAGGTCTGTCAGCCTGACCTCAGTTCTCAACAAGGTTATGGAGCAGATCATGGATCAGGTCCTGCTTGACCAACCTGATCTCCTTTTATGAGCAGGTAACCTGTCTGGTGGATGAAGGGAATGCTGTGGATGTAGTTTACCTAGACTTCAGCAAAGCCTTTGGCTCCATCTCCCATAGCATTCTCCTAGAAAAGCTGGTAGCCCATGGCTTGGAGAGGTGCACTCTGCATTGGGTTAAGAACTGGCTGATGACCGGACCCAGAGAGTGGAGGTGAACAGTGCCGTATCCAATTGGTGGCTCACNTACTTAAAACCTTCTTTACTTCAGTTTTCAACAAAAAGACAGGTTGTCATCAGGACAACCTGATGGTTGGCCTCCTGAGCTAGTAGACAGCATTGGGGATCAAAGTAGTCTCTCTGCAATCCAGGAGGAAGAAATTATTGACCTGCTGAGCCACTTGGATCCTCACAAATCTATGGGCCCAGATGGGATCCATCCTAGGGTGATGAGGGAACTGGCAGAAGAGCTCACCACACTGCTCTCCATCATTTTTCACTAGTCCTGGCTCACCAGAGAGGTCCCAGATGACTGGAAGTTGGACAGTGTGACATCCATCCACAAGAAGAGCCAGAAGAAAGACCCAGGAAACTACAGGTCTGTCAGCCTGACCTCAGTTCTCAACAAGGTTATGGAGCAGATCATGGATCAGGTCCTGCTTGACCAACCTGATCTCCTTTTATGAGCAGGTAACCTGTCTGGTGGATGAAGGGAATGCTGTGGATGTAGTTTACCTAGACTTCAGCAAAGCCTTTGGCTCCATCTCCCATAGCATTCTCCTAGAAAAGCTGGTAGCTCATGGCTTGGAGAGGTGCACTCTGCATTGGGTTAAGAACTGGCTGATGACCGGACCCAGAGAGTGGAGGTGAACAGTGCCGTATCCAATTGGTGGCTCACCATTAGTGGTGTCCCCCAGGGATCAGTGTTGGGCCCATTCCTGTTTAACATCTTCATCGATGATCTGGATGAGGGTATTGAGTCTACCATTAGCAAATTTGCAGATGACACCAGGTTGTAGGGAAGTGTCAATCTGCTGAAGGGTAGGAGGGCTCTGCAGAGGGACCTAGACAGCCTGGATAGATGGGCCAAAT
Source organism: Neodrepanis coruscans (assembly GCA_013400695.1). Classification (NCBI taxonomy): domain Eukaryota; kingdom Metazoa; phylum Chordata; class Aves; order Passeriformes; family Philepittidae; genus Neodrepanis; species Neodrepanis coruscans. Next base: position 59,996 of record VYZS01013085.1, on the reverse strand, counting down.
CCAGTGGCATGAGGTTCAAGAAGACCAAGGGCTGGATCCTGCACTTTGGCTACAACAACCATCTGCAGTGCTACAGGCTGGGGACAGAGTGGCCAGAGAGCAGCCAGGCAGAAAGGGACCTGGAAGTGCTGAAGGCTGACAGAAGGCTGAATGTGAGCCAGAAGTGTGCCCAGGTGGCCAAGAAGGCCAGTGGCATCCTGGCCTGTATCAAGAATAGTGTGGGCAGCAGGACCAGGGAAGTGATTCTTCCCCTGTGCTTGGCACTGGTTGGGCTGCACCTCAAGTACTGTTCCAGTTCTGTGTCCCTCAATTTAGAAAGGATGTTGAGGTACTGGTCTTTTCCAGCCTAACTAATTTTGTGATTCTGTGGCTTTGTATGGCTTCTTCATGGACAAACACACAGCAGAGATCAGCATCTGAACTGAGGCAGATGCTGTGGTTATGGCCTGGAGATGGAGGAAAGGGGACAGTAGAGGCCTCCATGGGAGGGATGGTTTTTCTGGATCAGGGGCACCCATTTGTGTACACCATTGTGGGTGATGAATTCGGGGTTCCATGCTCTTTGACCACAAAGGGGGTTTTTAAAACACATGAAGTATGTTGAATGGCTGAGCAAGATGCTTGCTGTTCCTTCTGCCAAAGTAACCAGTGTACTTGTCAGAATCACAAGGCTTTTCTTCTACAAAGCAGTAAAATTAAAAGGGAAAAATATGGGTGAACTCATTGTACTATTTAATCTGACAGCCTAGAAGAAACAGAAAACCAAACAAAATGCCCAATTGTCGTTCTATCCCATCTCTCTTCCATATATGTCTCCTCCTTTTCAAAAACTGTGCACATACAGGGAAAACAAAGATAAAACATAGTTACCTTCCAGTGGCTTAGCGAAGCCATTGCAATGACCACTGTAGACACTGCTGTTTATATGGATACAGTATCAGTGGCTGCACCCACCGCCTCAGCTCCAGTTCTTTGCAAATAGTTGTTGCAAGGTGCAAAGAAATACCATGGGCCATGCAAGGCCCCCATTTAGTGGGATGATCGGAATTGAGGGTACTCAGCTACAAATATAACCAAATACAACCTGTCTCAGCTCTTTCTGGTTCCTACTCTCAATTTGCACTTAAGAACTCCAAACAAACAGAGCTCTCATGCAATAACATGGCTCAACAGGCAGCAGCTTTATTTCGACTGCTTCCTAGCCTTCTTTATTTTTGTTTTGCTGTAGTTTGGAATATAATTTTTAAAAAAGAGAAAGAAAAAAAAAGCAAAAATATACAGCTACTACATACGCTTCACTGCAAATGCTGCTCATGTAATTCTCTTTGAAGTGTGCAGCAAAACTCCTTTGGAGGTTAATGAGAACAGGATCAGGCCCTCCACAATGAACTTGTGCTGAGACCAGATAAAATCTTGAATCATTCAGAGCCGAGCATGTTATTTGTGCAACATGGGCAGGCTCAGTCAATCTCTGAATATTTTTAATGGGTGTCAACGTGAAGTGTTAATTCCACAAATTATGTTGTTTTGCAGTTAGCCTGTGCCTGCTCTCCAGGCTGCCTTCACAGTCGGTATACATCCCCTTGCTGGGTGAAACAGAAAAGCTATTTCCAGAACTGCTGAAAGAAAAAAAAAAACAATCCACTTCTGAGAAAGCACAAAATAAGACTTTTACAAAGAACTGGAAAACTAAGACACAGTAGAAATACCTGATAGTCATTCAGATTGTCAGCACAGGTAGAAGCAGCCCCATTTCAAATAGAGACTACCTTTTTTTATTTGTTTTTAAGGACCCTAAAATGAAAACAAACATCCTACAACTGACCATTTTTGAGAAACTAATCTTGATCTCTTTTTTTTTTTTAACAAAACAGAAGAGTGAAGTACTGAAGTCTCAGATGCTTAGATAATGTCTGCCCTTGAATAGTACTTATATAACCCTAATAACCCTTATATAACCCTAATAAACAGGATCACAAATAAATACACAAATAAACAGGAAGTCTGATCAAATGAACTAAGCACTATGAATGGCTTTTGTAATGAGAAATCTTTATTTTGGACTTTCTCTTTTTCTGTTCCCCGGATCTCCATGCACTTCCTAATGCATTTTGAAGCCAAAATGAAATTACAGCCCTCCTGAGGCCAACAGAAGGTTCACTATCACCCGTTGCCTTCTGCAGATCCAGGATTTTACTGTTACTGTAAAGGTATCTTAAGAAACACTGGGCCCAACTTCCCACTTCTATGGAAATAGTCAGCTGGAAACACAGAAAACCTACCACACAATTTCCTTTTCATTCTCCCCTGAGGGGAGATTTTTAATCTCAGAGTAGAAAACAGGATCTAGGGAAACCTGGCAGAAGCCTTGTGGTCGCCAGAAAGAGAGCTGTCTCTGTCTGGCTCCTTGCCTTGCCCTGTTCCTCATCCCACCACCACCCCACTCTGCATGTCCCCCTTCTCTGATACAACAAAGAGGTTTTGTCTTGCTGGTATTCAGAAACAAGCAGATGAAAGCTGTTTCCTTGCATCCATCTTCTGTGACCCTGGAATATATGCTGGAGGACCTCTCCATGGTTTCTGCATGCTCTGGAAAGCCACCCCCTTCCCACATCTGATTTATGGTGGCCTTCAGCTACCCTTGACAGGAGAGGCACAAATCCTGCACTGTCATAGTTTCCAGTTGATCATCTCAAACTTGGCCTTTGAAGACAGCCAGATCCTACTGCCTTCTCTAACCTCGCCCTCCCTCCTGCTCCTCCTGCCTCTCTGACCTCTCCTTGCCTGCACACCAGATCCTCCTGTCTTCCCAGGCCCTGAGTTCCATCTCTCTCTCCTCCATGTCCTCAGCACTCAGTGGCAGCAGGTCCAACACAACCCCAAGGGCACCAGGCTTAGCACCGTTCAGCACAGTGCTCCCCATTTGCTTTCACATGCAGGCTGAGAACTGCTATGCTCCACTACTCCAGAACTGCAAATCTTTGTGTCAGGAAGTGGACACTGTTCTCAGATACCACATTAAGCCATCCCAATTGCAACTCCTAACTGGAATCAGTTGGAATCCATTTTCTTATAACTGAGCTTCAACCATTTGTTTCTATTAAGTTTGCAAACAGTGAAGTGCCCAATCCTACAAAACACTAAATCTTTGAGCAGGCTGCAAAATTTTTTTTACTTCCCTCAGAATTAGAATAGTTATTTTCTTAATTAAGAAGTAAATAAATAAACTACTTGCAGTCTTTTAAGAGACAGCTTCATGGAAAGAAGTGATTAATTACCCTCCTCGTTCACGGAAAATAAAAACGAAGCTTTCACCAGTGTGGATAAAGAAATACTGAGAAGTTAACAAGAGTCCCAGTAAAATCTGAATTTGTGATAAGCTGGCTTTCTTGCAATTTTTTTCTGCAATATTTTGAGAAACCCATTTTGAGGTTTTCTGTTGGCTTTTTTATTGTTATTTTATATAGTCTTTAGATGCATTTGTAGATGAGTGGGCTATAAATAAAACACTCATTTTCCTGTAGGAAACCATGAAGGTGTATTGTAGCCTTTTCTTCTCAATTTCAAATAGAGTGAATTTACCACAACGTACAGTAATATTTTAATTGGAACAAGTGGAAAATCCTTACTTGCCTTCACTATACTCTCCGTATTAACTCAAGATCAGCTCCTTTGATCAATTTCATCTTGTATTTTACAGTGAAATGTCATGAATAAAGAAGCTGTTAAATACCTTGAGAGTAAGTCACTTATCTGTTCGGACAGCAAAGATTCCGTGATAAACATGATGAACACTGAAGAGTGGGGAACTGACCAAGTTATATTCTGACAATGGTTGGAGCAAGGCAACTTCCAGAGGAATTATCTGACTGAGAGTGTACAGGCAAGACAGCAGTAGAACAGGAGCCACAGAACGTTGGCTGGGGATGTTGTAATGGCAAATGCTGCCCACATCTTCCTCCATAAAATGCAGGGATTAAGAGTAGCCAGGATAGTCTCCACCCTAGGCAGGTAGAAGAAAAACAAAAGAGCCAGTACACTGCTTGGGCAGCCAGGAAAATGGTCCAGTTCAGCAGTGCTGCTTCCAGTAAGGACATTCATGGAGTTGGCAGAAAAAGGCCAGCATTACCTCTGAGGGAAAGTGACCAGTGCTCAGTGGAGCTGCAGGCATTGAACTAGGGGTGGGCAAGGTGCTTGGGGGGAGGTCAACATGCTCATGCCTTGCTCAAATGGACTGAGCTGGCAGTCCTACCCTCTAATTGTGCAGTATTCTGAGCCTGGTAGTGCTCCAGTGTTACCAGTAACAAAGCAATAGCAGTTAACCTAAACAAGACAACATGACAAGTCATACAGCATTCATGAGTCATACTGTTAGTCTCATATAAACATAGTGAATGAGACTAGCACTGACAGTTATAAAGGATCTCAATTATACAAACAAATATGCAACAAAACAGTATTGACATCCCACCTGAGGGATACAGACCATTTTAATTTTTCTTGTGATCTCCATCATCGAACTACTTAATGATAAATTATTTCTAAATTTGTGTTGCAGCAAGTAATTAATATTAGCCAAGTTGTACTAGAACTAGACAAAAATACTGTTTTCTCTCACCCAAAGGGATCCCAATACCGTAAGGCAGACAAGTTCCATCTACTGTGCTGCACTATCGATATATGGTAGCATTATGTTACCCTAGGATACCATCTAATTAAATGTTGCAGACCATTAATAATGTAACTGTCCAAATGACAGCTAATTGCAAATAAAAGTCTATCACTTCAATATCTCAGAAGAAATTATTTCTAAGATAACTCATAAAAAATACTTCACATGGCAGCTGACAGAAGCTTTCCAAAACATGTTTAGATCAGTTTAATGGTTATTGTGACGTTTTCATCTTATTGAAGTTCAGTAACATCCAATACTTTCATGCACTGCAAAAAAGCCTTGGGATATGGGGAAAAGGCAAGGTTTATGGGGCTCAACCCAGCAGCATTTCACAAGAGGTGAGTTGCTGAATGGGGGTCTTCATCAAGGGTTGTCTGAGTAGAAAACTAGAGTTTGTTTACTCAACTCGAGATAAGCAATTTAATGCTGTTGATTTGAATGCAAATAAGGGCAAGACCTCATGCCTGGAAGACTCTTTGATGTGGTTACACTGGAAGTTTAGACTACAAACAAATTGGAATCTGAAACAGAGTTGCCATAGCCTACAAAACCAGCATGTTTTAAAGTATCTAAATTTTTGAAAAGCATTGTCTATTACTGAACTATTAAAGCAGTATTACTTTTATCTGGAAACATTGCACTAGCAATTACATACTGCTTATTAAGGTCTATTTTGCTAATTCACTGAAATCTCTCCCATATGACTGAAATTATATTCGCTTTTCCATTTAGTGACCTCAAATGACAAAAGGTGCAGAGTGAATTTCAGTTGTCAAGCAAATGCAATTATTCCTTTTTTTCTTATAGGGCTTATCTAGTCTGCTTTAACAGCACCACTGGGCTACCCTCAAATGAATATGGCACTCATCATGCTTGCAGTATATCTAGGATTCAATCCTGGTGTGCTTAGTTGGTCCTTAAGAAGCTATTTCACATCTTAAAATGCTTGTAGACTTCTAAAAATGAAACTGTGAAAACCAAAGCCTCAGCTGAAAGACAAACCTTGCTTCCTAAACCCATGAACCCATTTTTTAAATTATGGTACTGCTATTTCAAAATTGATCAGGAGATTCCTAACAAAGAGTTCCTCTGGTCACACTTGTATGCTGTAAATGCAGAAACAGTAAAAGGCTCCTTCCAAAGCAAGAAAAACATAGTTCTCCTTCTCCAAATGAGTATGGATCATTGCCTAACCCTTCCAGCTCAACTGATGAACAGAGGCAAGAGATTTACAAATATGAAAAACTCTCACATCTATGGACGCCAGAGCAACCATCTCTTCCAATGGGACCATGCAGATAACGGACTTGCATTTTTTAATCAATATTTGAATTCAGAATCCATATTATCCAGTCACTCCAAGTTTGCACAACACGCAGAGCAAAAATGTTCTGAGTCCAGCAAGTGTAAACGACAACTAATAAAAATCTATGAGGATTAAAAGGTGGGGGAGGGGGCCTGATATTCATAACTGATTTGCACAGTATTGCCACAGTCCTGTAGTGCTGTAATTGAAAACATCTATCAAATATAATGCAATTCTAACGTTTGAGCACTGGAGGTAAATTCATGATGAAAACAAATCCTTACCTCAGTTTCCTCATTTTTATAGGTAAGCATTTAAACTCTTACTTATCATCTCTTCACCTGTCCTGAGTTTTGCTTGCCGAAGCTCTTTCCAAGGTCATGCAGCACTGCGGTGGAGGATTGTGTCACACAAATGCAAACCTTTTGCCAGAGTACCCTCAATAATTTTAAACTACACAAGTCATGGGAAAATACATGATCGCTTTCTCTTGTCAGCTGCAGGCTGCACACCCTTCCTAAAGGATCACTGCGTCCGTTGTCTCTTGTGACTGGGATTGGCAAAAGACTGATAAGATACTAGGCCATAGCCCATTTCAAAACACTCATCCTGTAAATGTACAGCAGCCTCCTCTCATGCTTAATTAGTAGCCCTTTGAATAATAATTAAAAAAAATATAAAAATATTCTCCCTTTAAATGAAAGGGGTCCTCAGCACCTCCTGTAATTGTACTTGAGTCCAACAAGAAGCAAAGGGATGGCAGCAGAAGTGTGGGCATCATCCAGAGGGCAAAATTCCAGCTCACTAATTTGCAGCCTTGCCCCTCTGTTAAAAAAAAACAAAAACAACTGCACATGACAGAAACATACAAAAGTATACACATGCACTAGAAATTCTGGGCATCACTATATGAACTAACCAGAAATCCTTCTCCTTTCCAATAGGATTTGTTATGGAAACAGCATATAATTTCATTGCAATACCACAAATTTGCCACTACATTAAAGAGCATTACTGTTACTGAAGGATGAACAGTAAATCAACATCCTCAGCTCTTCAGGCTACAGCCCTCTTCATAGTAACGGTGATTCTGAATGCCCCTTCATTTCAGGCTATAAATATATCCCATGAGAGAAAGCAAAGCTGCTGACTATGGAATGCCTTAACAAGAACTTCAGGCCAACAAACTTTGTTATACCAGTTTTGTTCTTATGTTAACCTTCTTGTCAGGGAAAAGAGAAGTGAGCAAACCTGCTTCTTTGTATACAGTGATACTTTCCTGGTAAACATGGCACATTAATTATCCTGATTATGTTGTAAAAAATCCTATCTAAACTCCCTGGACAAATGGATAGATGTGTTTTTAACAGTAAGGTAAAACATTAGTGATGATTGCTATACACCCATGCAAAAGACACCTTTGTATTATATTAATAAAGCATCTGCAATACCATTATGTGTTGAGAAATAAAAGTAAAAAAAATAGGTGAGTCATACAGATGCCACCACATTCAGTAATGACTGTGACCTTTGCAAACTGCCTTCTTGTGAAGGGTCACAAAAAATTAGCAAACAAAAAAGCAGGGGGTGCTCTTTCAACTGACTTATGATTATATTGTGCTGTCTAGTATATTTATTAAAATAACCAAGGTTAAACATGAGGCTTCAGATCTGCAATCTATGAAAAAAATTCCAAAGAACCAAAGCAGATCTATATCTGCTGCGATTTGTGAGCTGAAAACACTGACATTTTACTTCTTGTGGAAAAAATTTCATAATTCATTTTTGAGATGTATTTTTTAAAAAACTGGGTCTCCCATCCTTACCATAAATAGGAAGTCTCTTGTTGCAAATAAATGTGTTCTCTCATGCATAAATAAATCACATATATTCTGTTGCAAGGAAACAGATCAGTCAAAAGGCTGAAGTGTAATTATACACTGACCAAAAAGAATTCCACTGCAACTGAAAGTGAATGGCTTATACTTCAGCAAAGTGCTGACTAGAACAATTTTAAATGCTAAAATACCCTTTCCCACCCCATCCTCCTTCCAAAAAAAGGAGGAAAAATACTCGAGAAAAATTGCCAAAGATCTGAGAAAGCAGAAATTATGTTTATGTAAAACAAATTTTAAAATAATGAGAAAACCCTGCCCCCTTGCCTCACCTCAGAGAAATTGTTAAGCTTCCCTGACTTCTCTGTTTGTTTATGCATCATGATTTTAAAAAAGTAAACAAGTCAAAAATCATTTACATCTGCCTTCAGATCTACAGAATGAAAGGCTTTACTAGCTTGTAACACTAAAAATCAAAAATCCAGTCTGATAATTAACCAGTCACTCCTAACAAACCCATACTAACAGAAGAGAACTTTGAACAATGAATTACAGAAAAAGAAAAAAAATGTGTTGTGTTGAAAGGTTAAACGTGTGTACTTTCCAAAGCTGAAACACTTCCATGAAGATACTGTTTAACTCTGATTAATCAAACATTCCAAATGCAGGAAAACAAAACTATTTTACTCATTAAAACATTCTGACAACATTGCAACAGAGTCTGAGCGTCATTTTAAGCAGTGAAAAGATCTTTTTTGTTTTGTATTTTAATAGGAAAGAAGAAGAAAGGATAAGTTGAGAGAAACATTTTCTGAAAAAAAAACCAAAACAAAAAAAACCCAACAAAACCCAAAACCAAAAAAAAAGAATTGATGAGCTTCTTTCTTCTCCTGTCATATAGCAGATCTCTTCTTGGATTTCACATCACTGATCATACCCTGTCAGAGATCTTGAACAGTTTACATTACTTCTTTTGAAGGATTAATCTAGACCGGCCCAGAGATAAAAAACAAAATGCACAACGAATTCTTACACTGAATTCCAGCTTGTTACTGTGAACTCAACAGAAGAAAAAAGGAATCTCACGCATCTTGTAGTATATACACTGCTTTCACACAGTATTTGAGTTAGTCGGAGGAAAACGTAAAGGGACAAGATAGTTTTGTACAAAACCTCAATTTATTTCAGAGAAATTAAAAATATGGTATTTAATATATATAAATTTCTATTCCTCTATAAATATAGATGATTTTGTGATAATGAACAGAAATAAATGCATACCAAATTAAAATAATTTTGCATTTTAGGGTATGGTAGCCATAGATAATGTTTATGAACCTAAATACAGGCATTTGTAACATAAAATAAAGTTTAAAACAATACAATCGGGAAAGAAGCATTCTGTTTTTCATACAGAGGTCTAAATATTCAAATGCATCTGCTGAAAGTTACAATTTAATCTTTAACTTTTTTATGTATTTGAAGCACAATCCCACACACCCAGGAGCGTATAAGGTAGTAAAAATACTGCACACATGGTATCTTATCCCTGCAGTATGCAATGTTATTACTGGACCGAAAAAAGAGGGGGGAAAAGACAGCAGAGGCTCTTTCAGAGCCTCTCACAGAGTGCATTCTAGTTCTGTTCCTTCCATCGTTTTTACTAATGGCAAAATCACACCCTCATGGTGCGTAATGAATTAAATCTCAACGAATTAAAATTCAGAGGAACGGCAACGGCTCCAGTGTTTCCCATATGAAGAACGGGTGTAGGAATATAATTAAGGGCGAGGGGGACCAACAAAAGCCCAAACTGAACGCCGCGTTTTATTCCGATGAAGCTCTTTTCACCGAGCCCGTATTTCCTGATCCCGCTGACCCCAGCCGGCAGCAGCCCGGCGGGGAGGGACCGGGGCAGGCGGCAGCGGGAGCACCCGCGGGGCGCCCCCGGACTGCAAAGTAGGCTTAAGAAAACCACAGCAGGAGGGATTTTTGGTGTAATCCATGTCCCCATCCACCTCCTGAGCCATCGGACGTGCTACAGGTGCAAGCGGTGCTGAACCCCAACTCCTACAACAAACCGGGCCAGCTCCCCCTGCGCCATGAGGGCCACGGACAGACCCTGCAGCCCCGGCCGCGGGCACTGCGAGGGGCTCTCCCTCCACAGAGCGGCCCGCCGCGCTCTGGGAAGAGCTGGATGTTGTTCCTAAACCCAGAAGGCCCTGGCGGCTCCCGCCGGGATCAGCCGGGGCAGGGCTCGACGCAGCGCCGTCCCTTCGCCATGGCCGTACGGGGAGCACGGAGCCGCTCGGGGATGGGCCGGCGCCCGTCCTCCCGCAGATGGGGTCGGGGGGTGAAGCAGCTCCCATCCCCATCCCCACCTCCACCGCCACATACCTCGGGCGGGCCGGGACCCAGCCCGGGTCAGGAGGCGCCCCCGACCGCGGCCGCAGCTCTGCTCCAGGCCCTGCTGCTCAAGCAGCCGAAATTCCCAAAGACATTACAAAACCTGTGTGGGGGAGAAGAAAGGGGTTTGTTTTCGTTTTTCTTACTGGCAACTTTTCCCATCCTGCGCAACGAAATAAAAATCCAAAGCCTTTTTTTTCTTTAAATAAAAAAAAGGGGAGGGGGAGCGAGGAAGTAAAATCCACAAACGGGTTAAAAGTGTCCTAAATAATTAAAAAAGTGAGTTCTTTTGTAATTTAAATACAAATATACTTACAAAATCTTACAGAGGCTATTTACATCCCTCTCCCCCAACCTTACAGTGCGTTCAGCTCCTACAGGCGTCAGCCCGAGCAGTGTGAGGAGGGCAGAGCTGGGCGACCTCAGGCCCTGGGTTCCCCCCGGCTCGTCCTCCGCTCCCCGCGGCCTGCAGAAGCCACTTGCAGTCCCCCAAAGTTTGCCCAGGACGGGTAAAGAGCAACTTCTCGCGGCAGAGCCTCGGTCCTTTGGCTGCCCACATCCTCCTGTCCCTGCAGGCAGGGGTCTCAGACGGTGGTCTCGCCCTGCTTGCTGTTGGTAAGCCTGGTGTAAAACTTCCTCCAGGAGTTCAGAGTTTTCCCAGACCAGATCCAGAAGCCCGAGGTGATGCCCACAATTAAGGTCATGAGATACTTGATCATGAAGACAGTGAAGTCAGGGCTCATGGGCGGGTGGTGGCTGCTGTGGTTGTTGGGGCAGGGAATGGCATAGCTCTTACAGCTCTGTGTGACCCAGCTCCTCTCCCACTGTTCCCTAAAAGCTTGCTCGTAAAAATAGCAGGCAATGACGATGGTGGCTGGCACCGTATAGAGGACGCTGAAGATGCCTATCCTCACCATGAGCTTCTCCAGCTTTTCTGTCTTGGTGCCGTCATGCTTCATGATGGTCCGGATCCTGAAGAGGGACACAAAACCAGCCAGCAGAAAAGAGGTGCCAATGAACAGGTAGACGAACAAGGGGGCCAGCACGAAGCCCCGCAGGGCATCCACATTGTTGATACCCACAAAGCAGACGCCGCTGAGGACATCCCCATCCACTTGTCCCAGGGCCAGGATGGTGATGGTCTTGATGGCCGGCACAGCCCAGGCAGCAAGGTGAAAGTACTGGGAGTTGGCCTCAATGGCCTCATGGCCCCACTTCATGCCGGCAGCAAGGAACCAGGTGAGGGAGAGGATGACCCACCAGATGGAGCTGGCCATGCCAAAGAAGTAGAGCATCATGAAGAGGATGGTGCAGCCCTCCCGCTTCGTGCCCTGTGCCACGGTACGAGAGCCGTCCTCAGCAAAGCGTTCGTTGCAGACCACCCTCTCCTCCAGGAGAAAGCCGGCGATGTAGGCCACGGCCACCGCCGTGTAGCAGCCAGAGAGGAAGATGATGGGCCGTTCGGGATAGCTGAACCGCTTCATGTCCACCAGGTAGGTGAGGACGGTGAAGAGAGTGGAGGCGCAGCAAAGCACCGACCAGATGCCGATCCAAGTGCGGGAGAAGCGCAGCTCCTCGGGTCCGAAGTACATGAGCCCATAGAGTCGGCCGGGCTCACAGGGCGCCCCGCAGTCCTTCTCCCCTAGGAAGCGGTAGTTCAGGTAGGAGGGCACCTTCAGCGCCCGCGGGCAGGTGAAGCGCCCGCGAGTTTCGCCGGGCCCCGGACCCCCGGGGCCGCCGCCGGCGCCCCCGCGGTGCGGATTGCTGGTCCAGCTCTCGGGGCGCAGGGCGGGCGTGGGGGTGCCGCGCTCGGAGGCGTTCTGGCCCACGCACAGCTCTCCGGCCCCATGCACCGGGAACTTTTCGCAGCGCAGCGTGTCGGGCCACTG
>VYZS01013085.1:5551-47862 GCA_013400695.1 Neodrepanis coruscans | reverse complement strand
GCACCGGCGGCAGCGACCGCCGCGCCTCCGACTACCGCCGCCGCCTCCGCCGCCGCCGCCGCCGCCTGACCATTTGTGCCGGCCCCTCGAGCCCGCGCCCCTCGCCTCGCCGCGCCGCGCTCCCTCCGACCGGTTTCCAGGCGCCCCGCAGTCTGCCTTCACCGGAGGGAGGAGCCTTGAAACCGACGCCGAACTTTCCTGCGTAAGGGACCGTCTCCCAACGCCTCACCCGGGGGCGGGCACAGGCGGGCGCGGGGCTGCCCCGCGCGGCGCACCAAGGCGGCGGGGGCGGTGCGGGAGAAGGGGCCCGGCTGTGGTGGGGAGAGCCGGGGGACGGGGCTGCGCGGCAGAGTGTCGGTCCCGGCTGTCCCGGGGGTGTTTTTTGGCTCCCCAGAGATGACGACTGTGAGCGGCATACCCCGACGAGGCCGAGTGCCGGCACCCCCCCGGCGGGCCGGCACCCCTCCCGGGCGGGAGGATCGATGTTCGGCACATAGCAAAGGGCAGGGTTGGAGAGTGGAGGCCGCGCCTCTGTCAGGGCTGTGCTGCGGGGAGCAGGGAGCAGTCGGGGACATCTCTGCAGGGCTGGAATGTGGGAGACAGGTTTATTGCGGTCCCTTCGGGCGCGGGCGGGAGCGGCGGCAGCGTGAGGGCATCGCACACACGCCGCCGGTGATGTGCGAGTGGCCAAGACTCGCCTGCCCCCAGAGACACTTTAAGTATCTCGCTGCCGAGCCATTGCCAGTGTGTTATCAACGTCTTCCATCGTGTCCACAGCAGCAGCCTGAGATAAGAAAATAATCCCGGCAGGACTTTCCTATTCCCCTTCCTCCTTCCTCCCTCTGCCTAGTGGGCAGCTATTCAAGACGAATGCTGCGTGACTTGCAATATCTCCAGTCAGGTTTTTAAAACTGTTGCTGTATTCTGGGGTGGGGGTGAGTGGGCATAGAGTGACCGCCAGCAGTGGCCATTTCTGCACGTCTGAAGCGCTGTTGCACAAACAGAATGGATGTCCTGTTGGCTCTCCCGAAAAGTATAGTCCAGAGAAATGATGGAGGCTGGATAGGGGATTTACTGTACTTGTTGTTACTGAATAAGAATAATAAACTCTTGCTTCTGGGGAGAAGAACCCTACCCTGTTCTCCAAACATTCAGTAACCAAGCCTCTGCATCGTGTACATGAATGTCCTCGTATTTGTCTGAAGGTTAATTCTGCCATTCAGAGCTGAACCAGGCGTGGAACTTCTCCTGCCATCTGTCTTCCCTCTCCGCAGCGTGCTCCCACCCTTTCCCCTTTACATACTAATGAGCTGCAAGAATCCATTAGGAGTAAGAAATATCCAGCAGTTATTTCTAGCTGTCACAGGTAGCAAGGGTTAATAAAAGACATCCGTATTTCTTGGATAGCTACAGATAAAATCTGGACCATGATATTTAGGCCACTTTCTTTCTCCCAGCAGTACTGTCCCACATTCAAACTAATTAATAGCAAAATCTATGCTGTGTAACGACTGCAGGAGTGGGATCATATTTAGAAATTGCACATCCTTAAATATGTCCTCATTTTCTGAGGTTCACTGAATTCTGTCAAGAACTCTCTTCTCAGAGGACCATAGTTCAAAAATTATAGGCAGAAATAGCTTTTCCCATCTTCTGCTGAAAAAAGTTTGATTCCTTGAATATTGCATTTAGAGTTTTAAGCTACAGATTTTTCTCTTCAGATCTACATCAGTAATTAAAATAACTCTTCTTTACCACAAAACCTAATTTATATCCAACTCTACATGGCAGTATTGTTTTCCTATTCATCCTAAAACGATTGAACACTGGATTTTTAGAAAGGAACAAGTATTATATACACTCTTTCTCATAGAAAATGAGTGAATTTCTGACTAGTTTTGGGAAGTCTCCTTGGCTTTCTGCCTGTCCTCTTCAGACCTGGGGATGCAGCACACAATCCAGGAAAGGTAATTATGATGCCTAAGTCCATCACCAGTTAGGTGAAATTCTATCTATGGGGGTCTGCATTTGAAATCTAAAGGAAACACTTTACAGACTGAAAAAACACTGAAAAGTTGCTGTTCTAATATGTCTGCAACAACCTAGAAGACTATTCTAGGAGAAAAAATAGTGTGTATAGGAAAGGTTTGTACATGTATGTAATAGATTTTTTTAAGACTAATGGATATAGAAGGAAAAGCAGACACATTTCTGGATTAACAGGCTTTTTTTTTTTTTTTGTTCTAAAGCAGTAAATAGTTATCTAAGTGCAGTAATTATCTAAAAGCTAAATGCAACTTGAGAACAACTGCTTCAAGTTCAGAGCACCTGGGAAAGAAAAAGTGGAAATGGGAATGGAGGGGGTATTGGGTGGGGGGAAGAATGAGGGCTGGGAGCTGGTAAGTTCAGAAAAATTCTGAGGACTTGCTGGTTTTAACTGCTTAATGATTTTTCATGTAACAGAAAAAAATCCTGTGTGGAAAGAATCTTCCCAGAAGCACTTGTCCTACATTTCAAACACCCCAAACCACAAAACTCATCATTAGAGCTTAATCCTCTGTGGTCCAAAACACCAGATTGGTTTAAACTGTGCCTGAGCTAGAAATCTAAGATGTGTTGATGCCCGTCCACTACTACAGCAATGAACACCCCCTGCCATCAAATCACCAGCATACTTTGGTCTTACATTTGATGTTCCAGGGCTGTAACATACTTCATCCCGTGCACAGCTGCAGTCCTTGTAGTTTTGCTGCTGAAAATGACCTCTCAGCTCCAGCATGAACTCCCAGAGACCATCTTCATTGTTGGTGAGGGGGTGTTTCTCACAAAACAGGACATTTTCCCTCTCGTCTGATCCTTAAGGGAAACTGCAGAACTTGTCCCACGGAAGTGCACATGGGAACTAGGTTTCCTAACTCTGCCAAACACTCAAAACTGGGGACTCAGTGGAGAGTCTGAAAGTACATTATAATTTCCTTCTACTTCCACATGCACTACCTCCTCTCCCACTTACTTCTCTGCAAACAACAGACTGTAAGGTAATTTTCTCTCCTTTTTTGCCCAGCTAATAAATGCCATTCATTCTCCCACCCTTAACATCATTAATGTTTTTTCTATTCTAAAGCTACCATCTTCCTTTTAGAGCTGGTTAATGAAGCATCTTAGTAAATGGTAAACAATTTCTCTTAACTGAATGATGATTCTATTCCAAAGGCATAGAATTCCAAAGTCTGTCCCATTTTTCCACCTATATGTCTTGGTCTAATAACATATACTACTTCCTCATACAACCCCAGTACTGCACATCACATCCACAGTATCGCTGTGTGTCTGCCTTGTTCTTTTATAGATTCCTTAGGTATCCACCACAGGTGACAGTTGGAGACAGGAGGCTGGACTGGATGCCACCTTAGCTTGGGTCAGGATGACAATGATCATATTCTTCAAAAACAGTGTATTTCTTAGTGCACCAGCACTCTTCCCCCTTGCTGTGGAAATACAATCTTCTATTCTAAAAGAAACAAAAATGGGTGTTAAATTGAAACTAAAAGAAATTTTAGTTTTTAATTCAGAACAATGTGCTGACATTGGCTACTTGGTACAGTAGACATAAGGGGAAATTAGGACTCTGGCAGGTAGGCAGAGTACTGAGATTTGTCCTCTTACATTCTTTATGTACTACTAGTATCCTCAGAGTGCTGCTTTGTGCTGGTTTTACTTTTTATGGGAGATGGGGGACACCAATCTTTTTCTGAAAAAAATAAAGCTATGTAAATCTTTAATTTTGAAAAGCAAAAAGGAAGGATTTTTGAGATCTGGTAAAGAGAGGGATTAAAATATGTAATCTATGATGGGCAGCAGCAATGTGTATACTAAATTCATGAAGTCTCTTGGAGTTTCCAAATGAGACAGCACAGATCCACAGCTCTAGTACGTCTCATTTCAGCTCTGAGTATTGGCAGTACACATCACATCAAGTCCTCATGATGCACAAACAGGAATACTTGCTAAAGAATCAGCACAAAGATTTTAAACGCAGTGAAATGAAGGACAGATGATTACAGTGTCATATAGCTCACACTGTAGGATGAAATAAAGTATACCCTGACATTGCCATGTTAAAACTACCATGTATTTCTGGTGATAAAATCCTTAATCTAGGTAATACACACTCCTTAAACTAAGATGTTTGAGCCTAGAAATTGACACAGAGGTCTACAAAACAAAGTTCTGGAGAGAAGGTACCTGGACGAGACTCCAAGCAGCTTTTACAGTTGCATGGTAAGATATTTTTCAGTTTGCAGCATGCCAATGACATAGCCATCTGCCTCGGGGCCATAAGCCATAGCATCTTACAGATCTAGTCTTGCCAGAAGAACAAAATCCTTAAAATTTAAAAGCCTACCTTGGACAATGACTGTTTCTTGGAACATCTAGAAGACTCTTGGAAGTATGCCTGTGCTGACAAAAATAACAAACGCATGCAGTAATTGGGAAAGAAAATCAGTAGGAGCTGAACACGAACTATAGGCGATGGTGCAGTCAGCAGCCAGAATATTTTTTGCAGCGAAGGGTCTCAAGGCTGTACAGCCAAGTGTTTAGAAAGTCAGCACAGAGGCAGTTGTTATTAACAAGCATTTGACAAGATACCAAGTAATTCTCTTAGCACTGGGTGGCCCAGGTCACCCTACTCTCAAATTCATCCCAGGTGCTTTTATATATGCCTTTTATTAATTGGTTATATTAGTTTGCAATTGTCAGTTTAGGTAAAAACCTGTTCTGTCATTTGTATTTGGGGGTTGTGGGAATAAGAGAAATAGAATGGAAATTCATCTCTAGCTGCTGAAGTCAGTGGTAATTTATTTCTGCTGAGTGATACCTATTGTAACACGAATGTTCTCCCAGGTAACTTGGGCTAGGAATAAAGAGCAATTTTTGACCAGCACTGGTGTAAGTAAGCCTCCCATTACAGTGATTTTATATGTTTTAAAGAGGCATGAGGAGAAGCTGTATGTGCAATCAAAGCAAACTACAAAGAGTTTCTTCCTCCCAGTACCCACAGCATTTTTTCCTTAATGCTGTTTATTCAAGATAGATGGAGTATGTGGAGATTTGATTTGGTTTTCTTTTCTGTTCAGAAGAAATGTAGATGATTCCTTGCAAATTAAAGCCGTATGTTGCCTGCCTTCCCTGACATGTTCTGTGCTGGGGTGAGAGGCGCAGGGCCTGCAGCCCGACTGCTGCTGCCAGAAGTTTTCCGGAGAACAAGAAAAAGTCACAACTCTTAAAAGGGCAATTGCAGATCACAGCTCATTTTGTTCAGAGAGAATGAGAACATTTTTACTCTCTTTTTATTTCCCTTTCTTGAGCAAGTTCTTCTACAGTTACATACAGTGCCTGAAAACACAGACTCTCTCTTGTTCTTCAAACACAGAGAGGCTGATTTAAGGGCCTAAAATGGCAATCCTTACTCCCAGGAGTAGACCTGCTGATTTCACAGATGCAAGGGAAGGGAGTAGAGCTTCATAAGGCTGTGATGCAAGGAGAAATTATGTGATGAGCTCTTACTTCTGGCCTCACACTGCTCTTGTTGAGCTTTAAGTACATTCCTTTTAAAGAAATGACTCCTCATTTCCATTGATGTAAATGAGATTCAGATTGTATTTGCTGCATTAGTATTTCAAGATACACAGATTGAAAAGGTATGTGTATGAGGTGGAGAGATAGAGTGCAGGAAAGCTGGTTTTGTGTCTTTTAGGTGTGCATATTTTCCATGAATGTTATTTAGAGAGTAAGCAGGATGAGATCAGAACAGGAGTAATTTGCAGCCTGAATCTGCCTTTTTCAATGGAATGTGACTTGGTACATGTTAAAGGACAATTTCAACTTTCCCTTTAGAAAAAAATGTTTGGGGGTTTTCTTTTCTTTTTAAAGATAGCTTAAAATATTTAAACAGTGTAAACAGAAGCAAACTGCCCAGGAAGACTGAACAGAATATACCACAAGGATCTGCTTGAAAGCAGTTCCACCGTAAATACATTCCTCTTCCTGGAAGGAGCGGTCAGCTGTATCTTGAAGTAAAGTCTTTTCAGAAAATTTGGGCTGGTTGTGTAAAAGAAATAGACAGGATTAATGTTCTACACCTTCCTCCAGTTCTGCAGTTGACTTTTCTAGTTAGCATTTCCTCTACTCTTTGACCCTGGCTGCACAACTGCTCAACACTGCGTAACCTCTAGATATCAGATATCTCATGTGGGATAAGGATATCATAAGGATAAACCATCCTTAGTCTGATTCCACAGTCTTCAAAGAGAAAGGAGCACTTAATAAAAATCTCAAAGTTCACAGTAGGGAATGTTACGTTAAGGATGATGAAATTTCATTTCCTATTGTCACAGGTATCATCCCGTATTGCTCACAGATGCAATCACAACATTTAGCCCAACTGCAAATTGTTCAAGTCTCTCCTTACCTAGTTTCCTGAGAACATTAACCTATTGCACATTGGTGGGTGCATCTGGATTCTTCTGGATCTCGTGACATCTCTGTTTTTCTTAGTGACTAATAAGGCTGTGTAATTTTTTACTGGATTTTGACTTATCTATGGAAAGCCAAATATTTACCATCTGCAGGGATAGTTATTGTAGTTCTGTGTATTTTCATATGGCATTCCTGACATTAAGAAAACTATCAGAGTTGCCAGCACTGAAGACCAGGAGGACAAGCCACATCCTCTCAATGTCCCAGGTCTTCTGTCCCCTTCAGCTGTCCATGTGACAAATAAAGGTTTGTTTGTCCATGTGCCTATCAAGGTTTGTTTCCTTATCGCAAAGTATCATACTGGCCCGGTCCCAGTCATGTCAGGGTCTCAGCAGCCACAGCACATTAAAACCACATACCACTGCAGTAACAGCCTCAGCCTCAAGCCTGGTCAGTGGGAATGAGCCCATATCCAGCAGTCACAGCTAGTGCAACAGTTGGTTCACTGAATCTGTAATATCCAGAAGATTCTGGCATGTTTATGTGTTTCTGTATTTTCAGAGGAAAACACCTCCTTTTTCCACTTCGACTCTCAGTGGTAATCATACCATTGGAAGCAAGGTCCACTCATGCCTGTTCTTATATACCTTACCAGGAAAGTGAGAGAGACAAGGACTTCATATTTATTCTTCAATTTTTGGAGCTCTTTAATTCATAGGGAAAAAAAAAACATGATCACTGAAAGCAATAGAAAGGCATAGGAAGGGGAAAGATGGGATATCTACCTTCTGGATTTTAAGTGTTATGAACAATTAATGTTGAAATCATTGTTAAAATTCAGATAGCACTTTGCTAATGGTGATTCTTTTGGACATTGTTGTTCTGCCATTTATTAGAGGTAGACAGATGGACAAAGTTAGTATTTCTGCAAAGCCATTGGGATTTTATATTTCTATTTATATACTTTTTTACAATTGTATAGCTTCTTCTTTGAATACATCATGACTTTTTAAAAATGCGGGCTGATTTAAATATTTGCTTAAAAGTCTGCACTGTACCTACATTTACATTCTTCCAAGTACGTATGTGACGGCAATTAAGAGTTCAAAGTCTGTGTCCTCCTTTTAGCAGAGAAAGGCGAGAGCAGCTGGTACTAAACTTTGTCCATACCACTGCTATAGCAAGCAAACTGTTCACTGAACTGCTTGGGAGGCACTGTTCCCTCCTTCTCACAGATTATGTATTTGTGACTTGGTAGTTGCAGCCGATTTGCAGTAGAAATTAGGCTGCCACAAAACCACAGACTTGAACTCACATCTCTGGGATATGCCAGTCAGCATTGCTTGAGCATTAAAAATATGTGACAGAACTGTGTTCCCACATATTGTGTTAAACAGCAGCAGGCTTAAAGATGCCTCGAATCATAGCAAGCCTAATTGTGAACCAATGTAAGTATTCAGAGTGCCAAGGACAGGCAGTAATTGATTTTGCCATGTCTGCTGTGCCACTTCTATTAGGGTTTTTTTTCCTTTTTCACAATGAACAGCACAAGGGATATGAGACTTAAAAGCATGTCTTTTGGGGAGAAAAAAATGCCAATATTAAACTAATCCCCGGTGTAGACACTTTCATTTCAGTTTAAAAGTGCCTTTCATGGCATTAGCAAGTTGATTCCTTGCTGACATAATCTTAATCAATATGAGGCACTCAGCCAGATATACATTTATCTCCATGATGGGGTGGCACCAATTTCTTTACTTGTCTTTGAAAAACTATTTAGTTAAATCAGTTGTTTCTTCAAATTGGCAAGTTTTCACTCATTGAAGATTTGCAGTGCAACATTGTGGCCAGCTGGAAAATGAATCACTTCAGTAAAATGTGAAGAACTCTGCCTTTGTATGGTGCTACCCATTAAAGCTCTGAAAGCTGCAAATATCAATAAACTTAGAGCTGCTTTGCATCTACATTCTTAATCCCCATTTTCTAAATGCAGGAACTTAAATGTAGAGACATTAAGTGCGTTTCCAAGGTCAAATAAAGAGTATGTGGTAAAGCTGGTTTCAGAAACAGACCAATGACTTTGAATACCCTTGGTCCCAGCATCTCTCAGGAACTTTCTGTGTAGAAAGTGCTGGTGCCTGTGCTTTCTGGTAACCAGCCCTTTAAAATCAGATTGTCACAGCTGGACAGATGTATCCAAGAATAACTAGTCTGTAATCTCTCATTTGAGTTTTGTAAATACAAGACTGACTTTTTCTTCTTGAATGAAGATCTGCCCTTGTAATACTATCACTGCCTTAATAAATATTTATTTCTAGTGGTATCCTCCTTTAGCTATAAACATAGACATTCTAATCTCAAATTCTGAGGCAAAAAGGATATTCCACCACTTGTTATGGCTACACTAAGTATATTTTTTTTCCTAGGGATAAACATTTCAGAGAGCATTTTGTGAACAGAGCTTTTTAGACTAGGAATAGAACCACAATGATAGTATTGATGCAGTACTATCATCCATTTCTGGAAAAATGGTTGTGGGCCAAACAACCATCCTATCTGCTTTGTATTTAAACAAGCCCCTTAAGTGATGGGTCNTGAGGCAAAAAGGATATTCCACCACTTGTTATGGCTACACTAAGTATATTTTTTTTCCTAGGGATAAACATTTCAGAGAGCATTTTGTGAACAGAGCTTTTTAGACTAGGAATAGAACCACAATGATAGTATTGATGCAGTACTATCATCCATTTCTGGAAAAATGGTTGTGGGCCAAACAACCATCCTATCTGCTTTGTATTTAAACAAGCCCCTTAAGTGATGGTCACAAACAAGACCATACATTAGCTCCATTGGAAAAAAGATGACAATGTTAGGTCTGAATTAATCTCCTCAGATCAGGCTGAGGTTCAGATGGAGTGAGTAATGTTATGACATGACTGATTGAAAGGTAACTGTATGTTGTAAAGCAGACCACAGCTGGGGTTTTCACCATGGAGTGCTTGCTCACTCTGTTGTTGAGTGATGCTACTAAAACTTACTGAAACTTGTAACATGGAGCAAATGTTTTTTAAAGCCTGAAAACCCCCACTTTCATCCTTTGTCATGTATCTCAGATTTATACCTTGAATTCTATTATCTGGAATTCAGTTACACCAATGATTTACCAAAAGCATGGATACTTACAACATGTTTAACTACAAAGACCTTAGTTGTGCAGTACAAATGCTGCCTACAATTAAGGCAATTAAAAAGGAAAGCTTGAGGCAGAAGCACTTTAAGAATATTTGCAGACCTATCAAAAGTCTTTCTGTGCCCCTATTCCCAGAGTACCTGGGCACCTCAGCACCTAAAAATCTCTAATGTGTTTGTTCTGAAAAATAAAAGTACTGCTCTGTCTTTGTTTTGGACAGGGAAATCTAAGGCAGAGAGAGATTAAAATTACCTGTTTAAAGTCAGATAGGAAGTCTGTGATAGAAAAGGGAACTTAACCTAAAGCTGGCACACACATTCTTTTTTCCTGAGGCTTATTTTTCCTCCCTGGAAAGCTTTGGAGGGCTCTGAATCACAGTTGTTTTAAGCCCCTTGAGGGAGACGGTCCCACACCTTGTCCCACTCCTGGCATTTGTCCCACAGCAGCACCCGTGGAGCAGTGGGGAGAAGCAGAGCAACGTGCTGCCCCAGCTGAAAGCTTACCAGCAAACTCCATTGTGCTTCCAGTTGCAGCAATTCCCTTCTTCAGTTCTTGGCATGCCTGTAGGGGTGCTAGTGCCAACAGAGGGGAAAGGGAAGGTGTGAGCGGAAAGATGAGAGAGGAGGGGATGGTTCCAATCAGCAACAGCCCCAGCTTTGACGGACATCAGGCAGTCAAGAAACTGCAGCTCAGACTGCACCTTCACAAAGCAAATTTAATCATTAATTATTCTGACTTGAAATTAAATATATAGTCATAACTAGACCAACCACTGAGGTGACAACTATGGGAAGAAATCCCCATTGTTTTGTTCCTTCCAGTACTGCAAAGGGAAATTGAGGGATGGGGGAGTAGAAAAGACCTTTAGTCACCTTGATGTTGACTCATTCTGTGAATAGAGGGGCAACAGGAGTTGAGGCCACCATTTATTGCTTCACCCCTGCTATGTATGGCAGGACCCTTGACAACAGATTTGTTTAAAGTCACAGTGTTAGTCCATGGCCAGGCTATCACTTTAAACTCTCACGGTAGCCTACAAGCTTCTTAATATTGTATTTTCTTATCTGAAAAGCAATCAAGATGAGAGATGAATGTTCTAACTAAGCATGTTTATGTATTTACTTGCTTTGTCACCAGTTTCTTCTCCCTACCTTTTATGCTCTAACTAATAAATGTCTCTCTGATCATGCTATTGTCAATAGCAATTTAAATTATATATCAGACTGTGCAAGAAGCTCACACATTATCAGGTAGTAGGAAAGGAAAGCCCAAGGACAGTGGTGCGTCGCAGTCTTGCCATCTTTACCAGTGTGGGTTGCAGGATCACTGTTTTTGAAGGAACTGTACCCCTTTGTTGCTGTGAGATAGCTGTCTGCCACTGAAAAACTCTGAACTGGGCATATGGATTTAATAGGCAGATAAGCTGTCCTACATCTACTGTGAATGGATCTCCCAGTGCCACTACTCACAGTATAGAGCAGGTCTCTTCAAGGGAGAAGAACCAACCCTTGGTAAAGATGAAATGGTGCAAGAGGAGACACAAACTCTGTCCCTTTTATGTTGTGGGGAGGAGGTAGAGTGCCTTAACTGCTTCTCAACAAACCTAACCAGTGAAGTTGAGAACATGTCACTGACAGATGGGTATTTGTCATACTGTGTAGCAAATCCTCAATGAATACATAAATTAAAAAAGGCCTGGATAAAAGAAATTTTACGAGAGGCAGATGGTCAGCAGTGATGATCACCAATATGAAAACTCAAGTGTAGGCTGAGAATTTGAATCCTTAGGATTCTAAAATATTTGGAGTAACCGTGGGACAGGAACTTCGATATGAAATTGTTCAATTTAAAATGAGGTTGAAAAACCCCAACATTTTAACTTTGCTGTTAGTGTTGGATGATTATTTATCTCAAGATAGTCAGAGAAGATTTGTCTGGGATTTGAAATGGAGGGTTCATAGATATTCAGCCTTCAGTGTGTGCCCAAATATTTCACCTCCTCTCCCTTTGGCCTGTGCATAGACAGTGGCACTTTGGCTGCCTCTGACTGCATATGAAAATGTGATTTCCTTCAGTATATACTTTGCCTTTACAAGGATTAGCTTCCACTTTTTTTCCACGAGAATCAGATGATCAGATGATCTTTTAGAAAAAAGAGGACAAATCATAGGGAGGGTTATTTACTACAGTGCTTGTGATGATTTCCTTTTGGCTGAGGCAATGGACATGACACCTAAAATCAGCAAGAATATTTTGTAGAAGTACCTACCAGCCTAATCCACAAATTCTCTCTGCATGCACATAATCATTATTTCACTACTCTTGTTTTTTCTATAAGAGTTCTCTCTTTCTTAAAATAGTGAAGAACCAAGGAACTCATAATCTCATACTAATGCTAGCATCTTTTAACCCAAGGAACATAATCTGCCTTTATATTTTATGAAGATAAATTCCAAACATAATTAGTTTTCCCAGACCGAGCTCCTGGCCTGTATTTCTCACAAGTGGATAGTCACCCAATAAAAACAAATAAAAATGTTACCCTTCCAAATTAATATCTGACATTGCTCATAGCTGATATTGTTCAGAGACCCCTTTTGCAGATGCAGGAGAGAGCCGTGTGTCTCTCGCTGCTCCTTGACCAATTCTGTACAGCCCATGTAGTGTCTACCTCTGAACTCATCATGCATAGCTTTCTCAAGTTGCTGTAGACTAATGACAAAGAAATTGGGTGTGTATTTTATGTCATTTCCATTTTGTAACCAGATATCTATCCTATCTTGTAACAACAGTCATTATAATACAGACTGTCAGTGCTAAACAATTACAGTTTATTTCCATGCTGGAGGAGGAGATCTGAAGTTGAAGGTCAGAGTCTTTAAAGAGTGAAGAAACATCTCCTGCAGGCGCTTGGTTTATAGTTGCCCAGGACAGAGCTACTTTACTGAGGTTTGTTGTCATAGTAAAGTTCCCAAGAAAAATTGGCTTCCTTTTTTTGTTTGTTTAGGGTTTTTTTTGTTTTGGTTTTTGGTGGGTTTTCTTGTTTCATTTTGTTTTGTTTGGGGTTTTTGTTTGTTTGGGGTTTTTTTTGTTTTTTTATTTTGTCCTGGTATCTATCAGTGTCATTGGATGCCCACAGCCACAGTCAGGAGTTTGCCCTTACTTCTGGCCTCTGATCTGAACAGCTTTTGCTCCTGCCCTGAGGAGCTGCTGGGCAGACAAAACAGCAGGGAGCAGGCAGCACCTCAGGTGATAAAATGTCCCGTTTCCATCCTGCTCTATGAAAAATTTTAAAAGCTTTGATGTCTGAAGGCATTTGCACTCCAGCAGAGAAAACGTCACATCTCATCCTCTCCCCAGCCAAGAGTAGATCTTTTATATTATCTCACAAGCTGCCTGACTACACAACACATATAAAAATTGGAGCTATCATCATAACAGATCATAAGCCAATTTCCCTGAATGTTGTTATTAAGGCAATTCTTAAGTGAGATAGAAATTGGTAGTTTAATAACTGTCCTTATAAGGATGCTTAGTATACCCAAAATAAGGCTCAATGCAATTGACTAAATAATTCAGAAGCAAATACATTAATGTGAAAAGTATAATGGAGGAATTGCCATGTGAATGCTCTAATTGCCTAGATTCTGAAACACACAAGTGTATCAGGGACCTGGCAGACACCAGAATCCATAATTTCCACTATCATATGTTTTTGCAATAGAAAGTAGAATTAAATAAACACATTCTTTGCTATTTAATTAAATAAGCATGCAATTTTAAAGATAATAGTGTTGAGAGGGCATAGCTCTGTTCACACACTCACAGCCAAGAAATGCAACCACTTCATCCAGGTAATGTACTGTGGCTTTTGGAACACCAACAGCCACAGAGAAGCAGCAGCTATGGTAGCCATGGCAGGAGAGGCAAAGGATGCTGCAAGCTCCCATCCTAACAATTCCTGTTAAACAATGGAGATCTACAGAGAACATTTGATGACTTATGTTGGCCTTCAGGCTTCATACAACTGCCTGTTGCAATGAAGAATTTTAAATCTAGCTGCATAACAGTGCATGTTAATGCACCCGGGATGGTTTTCAGAAGCTGTATCCTGTCCCATGAACATGGAAACTTGGTTTTTAGGTACCACTTTGAAGAAATCAGACTTCAAAAAAAAATAGCATAAATATGGCCATATTAGCTGTGCATACAGCTGTGATACAATGGGCCAGGAGCCACCAGAAGTGGCCCAAGCAGCAGTGGCGGCGACACCGCTCCTGCAGGGCTGGGGACAAGGCAGGACCGCTCCACCAGGCCATGCTCCCTTGGCTCCACAGCCGCCCAGCACATTCCACAGAGCTGCAAGAGACCGGCTAGTGCTCCCCCCGGCCTGGGACAGTGTTCGCAAGACGCCGGAGTCTGTCCGCTTTGTTTTTCTTACAAAACACAAAAAAAGGTTTGAAGAACAAGCCTCCTTCCCTCTCCCCTAGAAAAAAACCCAAAACCCAACTCCTCCCTCCCCCTCCCTTCCCCCAGAAACCCCCTGGAACCAACCCTCCCCTTCCAACATGGTGCAGGGAAAGGGAAAAAAAATATGTTTTAAAAGCAAAAAACATTCACCCCAGAACACTATATTGATTGATTATTGGTTCTCCTTATGCTTGCAGATGAAAAAAAGTGAGAAGAAAAGTCAGAAGAGCGGCAAGGTGGTCAGAAGTGGGATAGCTGCGGGAACAGAAAGTGTAATGGCCAAGCTACTGAAGGCTGCCAGTGCAAGCGCCAGCAAAGCTGCTGAAACAGATACTCAGATGTAAAGGAACACAAGGAGGTTGCAGATAAGCAGCTAAAGGCAATACCTCTACCAGCGCTAAGGAAAGGAGGACCCTGCAGACTCAGCTAGCTGCAGTTTAACCTTAACTTAAAACTAGTTCAAGAAATGAAATGGAGTTCCAAGAAGATGAGATGGCTGCATCCTGGAGAAGGAAGAATACTGTGCAATATAGGGGAAGTTACGGAGAAGTCTAGTCCTACATGCAGGTATCTCCACATCAGCATCAGTCAGTTCAGCATCAGCGATTCAGCAAAGATTAATTAAATCAGTCATGTACCTTAGTCACAAATGATGCACATGATAAGATTATGAATCAACAAAGCTAATACATCTACAATCCACATGGGGTTTTTTTTAAATTTATTATCACTTCATGAACTGAAAACAGCTCCAGTAAATGACATAAAATTGAAAAAAAGACTGGAGACAGCTCTTCAAAATATTGCAGGCAGAAATGGAAAACATTTTAAAATATCAGAGACCAAGTCATGAAATCAAGGCAAGGGATGGACTTTAATGAAAAAGATTATAATGATGATAATACACCTGACCACACCACACCAAAAAGAAAAAAAGAAGAAAAAGTATTCAAGGCCTAAAACCTCATGTAAAGTTCATGACCAGATGACTAGATATTGCATTAAATTAAGTTTTGTTTAATATTGGAATAATCCCTGAATAGGAAAGACCAGCAATGGCATAGTGTTCGTCAGATCTAGAAGGACATTCTAGAAAGCCAGAGAAGAAGAGGACCATTTATCTATTTTGGATCATAACTAAAATGCCTAAGTTTTCTACAGCCCTTAAATTTAGTTGTCTAGGTATTGAAATAGTCATAAACAATCATCACCGTTAAAAACTTGCAAAAAATCCCCCACAAATTCAGAAGTTTTTTCAAAAAAATATGTCAGTGTAGATTCACTGACCTATGTATTTAGCACACATGTACATAAAACACGCACATTTGCACAGTTAGAAGAGAGAACAGACAAATCAAATACACAGAAACTGCAGAAATACTGTGAGCTTGGCAAGACTCAGACACAAGTCTTCACAGCAGTCTGTAAGCCAGCTCATATTTGAATAATTGAAATGACATCTAATGGAAAATGAATGTATACAATAAAATATTTGTGTGTATTCACCTTTATGACAAAAGTATTAATACAAAGGTACAATATTGAGATTGTCTAGGAAAACATCTTGTCCTAGAAAATCTAAGAGCTTTGTGTTCAAAGGATTTAGAAAATAAACTCCCTTTCTGTGGAGCCCTGCCACTTGGGATTTGGCATAAGAAAGAAAAGAGAATTTCTAAGAAATATCAGGTTTTCTTTGCTGGCGTATTTTTTACTTTGTTCTGAATGGAAACAACTTTAGCTCAAAAGGTAAATTTCATTGACTGTAGATTTTCCTAAGTGTGAGTTTAGCAGAGAAAGCAAAAGAAAGCAAAGGATGTACTAAATATGACTGCATTTTACAACCCCTTTCTTCTTGTCTTTTGATAAGCATTTAACAGAAGTCTATTCAGTGAAAGCTGCCAATTCTTATTTTTACCATATGTACAGATCAAGAATGTCAGAAGAAATGTGTATGGCAAATTAGGGTGAACTCTGTGGCCTGAATGTTAAATGAGAGGGCAAATTATGCAGGATTTCATTTCAGTGCTCTCATTTGTGATTTCTTTGGGCAGGGCACCTTTATAAGACTATCCTGAAGATATTATCATAATGGAATGCTTTGCATAATGGCAAACACAGTCACCTCAGATCTTCTTTTGCATGACAAACCCTTGATTAGAAAAATAATAGGATGGAAATGGAATTTGTATTTATACAGGCAGGCATCAGAGCCAAGGAGAATGGAAGCTGACCTCAATACACTGGAGAACTGACATAGGCAGATGCAAACCTCTCTCTTTACAGTAAATTTAGCCTAGAAATAGACTGGGAAACAAGCGTGAGTCATATGAAAGTCTTCCTACAGTGAAAAGTTCCTTATTCATGAGAAAAGTATCTGTTATATACAAAGGATATCACACATTTTCAAATAACTCATAGCTCTTGTTACACTGTAAGGCCCACATTATACCCCTGTGAAAACAAGAATGTTTTGATATTGGACAAATTGGTAAATGTTTAAAATTTTCTATCACACATCTGATTCAACCTTGGGAATTTACAATCTTTAGGTCCATTGATGTATAGTTAGAAAGCAGAATAAATATACTGCCTTAAATCAGCATAGCCAGCCATTTACATAACTAGGAGCTGGATTATTATTTTCACAATTGAATACAGCCATGCTTCCATACTCATCTGAATGAATGCACACATCTTCATATGCGTTTATGGGATTGGTGATGATGCACATATGTCATTAGGCATGTAAACCCACTGGATTTATTTAATTAGTATTAATTAAGCTTATTTTGCATGCAGAAACAAAGAAAAAAGTCTTGAAAGTGTAAAATAATTTGGAAGACTCTGTACCTTCAGAAAATCATAGAATCAAAAGGTAGATTTTAATAAGTCTTGCTTTCTTACTAATCTAAGAACATTATGTGCTCTTACATGATTGAACTTAACGTCTGTCCACTTTGGAAAACAGCATTATTTCATTACCATCTATGATCCTCAGAGCACAAAACAGTGTTGTTCTTTGCCAAGATTATATTGCATACAGGCCTGACATTAATTTGGGGGGATAAGGATTCTAACACAGATGGTTTACAGAAGACCCAAATAAAACTGCTTAAAATGCCTAGCCTAAAATATGGCACCTGTGATGGGAAGATAATATTATGGTAGTGGAACTTCTACCTGCTGGGAGACTGTAAGCATAAATTACAAATGTGCTCATACTTATTTCTACATTTGTTCTGAACTAAAGAGCATTGGCCTACTTGATACAGCCTAGAAAAAGAATCAGTATATTTCTCTGAGGCACCTCATCTCACTTTGATAAGGATAAAATCTTAGCCTGTCTTTGGTTTTCTGATAGCGATTTCCTTTCTGACTTCCTCACTGTGATTTGTTGAGATGGTCTTAGTCTGATACAAAGCCTCTGAATGCCCAGAACTGCCATTAAAAGCATCAAGGATGGGTGTATCCAGCATCTCTCAGGATCAAGTTTATCATTTTTAGCTGTAAATATCTGTATGACTAGAGTTACATGTGTCAGCTTTATGATAATGTCATGATTTTATTGTGGTCAAAGATCTTGAAAAAGCAAAACATGGCTGACCTCTGTACAGTGTCTGTTCATGTTTATTATCTTAGCAGTAAACTCACACCTGATTGCAATTTGGCCGTTATCAGTTTTTCCTTTTAGGGACAGATAAAATCATTTCAGCTTGCTCAGGAACAGATGCATCTTAAGCAAGACGCAGCTTTACAGAGAACTGACAGGTAATACTAACCTTTATTTTTCAGAAAAAGTGCCTTTTTAATGTAAAAAATTACACAAAAGTGATCTCAACGTTTAATATATGCATTTGAACAATGGCTAATGAAATCTGGTAATTCAGCTTTTCAATGCCTGAAGAAGCAGATTTAATACGTGGGATTAGTACTGTAAACTGCCTCACCTGGCTTCTAGTGAGCTGTAAACAGACCAGTTTGATTAGAAGACTTAAAAAGATAACCCATTTTAATGATCATACATAATATGATTACCAGAATCCCTTATCTGGACAGCGGTATAGTTACTTTCTTGGATGAATACTTTGCAATATATTTAGAGATTCATTAGAGAATTAACCTCCCTTCTTCTTCCACAGTGAGAGCATGCCAGCCAGACAACCCTGCTACTAGCAATCTGAATCCAGAAGCACATCCATCCATGTCCCAAATGCAGCTTAATTCACCTTCTCTAAAGTTCTAGCAGTAAGTCATGCACTGAGATTGCATACTTAAGGCTTGTATTTGTTCTCCCATTCTGCTTTCCATTAATCAATTACTAACCCAAAGCTGCACTTAATACATTATCACAATAGTTCCATTTGTAAAAAGAAAAAAACACATAAAAAAATATTCTGAACTAAGAATCTGAGTTGCACTAGAGAGTGTTCAGTCTAGTCTGCTTAGAGGAAGCTAGAGCATGCTCCCAGACTACTCCATTAAGCCAAACCAAAGCCAGACTCTGTAATGACACCACTTGCAAATGCAGCAGTCTCTACTCTCCTCACTTCCAGTAGGCTCATCCTGAATGCCTTTTAGACAGCCTCAGTTTTGGTGTCTCCTCTATCTAACCCAGTGAGAAACACACACAAACAAATCCCGTAAGGAAGGGCAGGAAGTTGTGTGAGCTGTTACATGGTTATTGTTACTAGGGAAACCACTTCCTTAGTATTCATGTGTTCAGCAGATCTGTCCGGCTATGACTTGGAGTCCCAGGCAATGTCATCAAATGAATGGCAACTGGGAAAATAAACCCAAAAACAGCACAAAACAAACTACAAGTGTCTGTGACACTTAAAATCTCATTTTGGTAAAGCAAGCCTAAGCAGAAATATCTCCTATAATATCCATTTGTAACAGGAATGTGCATGTTTGGAAGACTGTGCTATACTCTATTCCTCTTTTCCTGAACATTAATAAAATATCTGTAAAAGCAATCAGTACTGATAGTCTAGAGTTAAAATTCTAAGCCCAAACAGCTACATTTTTTGGCTGCTGATCATAGCTCCAATTCCACAAGCAGTATCTTCATCCAAGCAAAAGATGGATAGAGCTAGTACTTTGCTTTGAAAACCAGATTGTGGTGTTGGGACTCATCTCTAACAACAGACCAGTCTTGCTCCTACTTTATGGGACACTTTTTTTTTGTTTATTGATTATTTTCAGATGTAACTTTTTTCTCACTTCAGTCACAGAAGTGTGTGACTTATAAAACAATCTGTAGACACATCTCAAGCAATGCCTCTTACTGTTTCCTGTAACCTTTCTTGCATAGTTTAAACAGGTGGCAGCTTTCCCAGATTCAGTCACAGAAAACAAGGCTGGAAGGGCTCTCAAGAAATCAGCTGTGCTAAGAAGGTTGCCATATATCTAGTTTATACAGAGATGCTCACCACCAATTCCTTGATTTCCTTGGTGATTGGGATTCAAGACATTTCATCCTCAACAGGAGTTCCACAGCTGATTAATTTATTTTGTCTCTTCTCCATCTTGCTGATAATTTCAACTGACTGATAAAGCCCAAAAAGGGTACACACTACATACCTTCCCTGAGCACTTCCAGCCCCAGGCTATCAGTTCCAATGCTAGCTGCACTGCAAAGCTAGCTCAGTGTTAACAGCTCTCCTTGATGGACTCTAGGCATAGAACTGGTTTGCTCATTCACCAGAGGTCTAGGTCTGGCACTTAAGAAAGTTATTTTTCCCGAGGTTCTCAACAATCCCAAGCCCAGCCAGAAACAACCATCTCAGTAGGTTTGTTCTGCTTTAGAGCAGAATGATTTGCAGTAGAAAGGGACAGCGTGCAGCATAACTGACTATTACAAAGTTCACTTTCTGCTAGAGAAGGACTTTTCTATCCAGACATTTCAGAAAACAACATACATGCACAAGGGTAACACAAAGTTACAGGTAATACCGCAGGAAGGATAGTGGTGTCCAGTTTTCTGAAGAAATGGAGGGTCTGAAGGCAGCAGAGAATGAAGAGAAAGCACCTTACTGTAGTGTAAACCTCTGATAACAAAGCTCAACAACTATCTGGGCCTTGCTGAAGTAGGCTCACAAACAGGGTAACGCAAAACTCAACGTATGAATTAAAATAAAAGCTAATATAGCAGATGGATAAAAAGGAAGATCCTTCTGACTCTACAAAAATCACTATTATTACAGATACCCATGAGTTTTTAAAGGCTTGCTTTCTATTTTGCCGCTTTATTTACACATTTGGGGGCTAACTGTAGCAAAAATACTCCTGCTTTACAACAGCTAGAGCAAAACAGAGAACGAGGACTGTGGGATTTAGAAATATTCATGCCGTGAAGACCTGCAACACAGGACAATGGCCATATCAAGGTACTGAATTAGAGTTCAAATACCCATGTGTAGCAGCTCATTTTTTCTCTCAGCATGTTTGTGTCTTTGTATGATCTCCATCCTGATACCCACTGTGGTATGGGTTTGTGTGATTGACAAGGTGACCGTATAAAAAAGACAATTAGAGATCATTAACAAGAGACTTTGGCAATTAGAAATACCCAGCACAAATGAACACAAAGAATCTGCTCATTATGTGTGTCCACTGATACCACTAAACAAAGAGGCACATGTGTGCTACAGACTGGAAATGTAGGAAACTAGAATTCATACACATAGATAGAAGCTGTTGGATGAACACAAAAAACTCCCACTGTCCCAATGTCCCAGATTAAAGATGTTCTAATAAATATGATGCTCAGTTCCAGGTTTCTTTCAAGAGCACAGCACTAAATTGCACAGGAAGCAGCTTCTACTGTTCAGACATCTGGCTGTAAAGGACAAGGAGGAGATAGTGTTCAAGCCAAGCACTGTGTTCAGAAGGGCTAGACATGACTTTGGCACTGAGGAACAGGCATGCAGATCAGTTTGCTATGGCTCCTCCTGGCCATTTCACCCAGGCTGCTACCTCAGGGGGCAGTAAAAACAGAGTCACTGTCCCCTGACAGGCTCTTATTTCCAGCTCAGGACTCACTTTAGCTGGACACTGTTGAAACTTGAGAGATTACTTAGAGGAGATACTGCTATGGGCTTTCTTCATTCACATACCCTTCCTCAGACACTGTCAGCTGTGTATGGGGTTGGAGAACTTGAGGACTTTTGTGCCAAGAATTAAGGCCATTGTGATGAGGCAGATTACAGCAACGGTACACACTAAGCCCTGGAAGGTATTTATTATTCCCAAGTCCCACAGCATAGACATGGATTCGGTCTTCCAAGAGCCTTATGCCGTGGCAGGTGAGTACTTGGGGACATTTGTGGGAGCAGAGCTGCCCTGCTCTGGGTCTTCACATGGCAAAGCTACTCCACTAGGAAGCTGCCACTCCAGTTCCAGGGGAACTTACATTGACAGAGGAACAGCTACCAACAGACAATGACACAAGGTGGATCCACATGTGTTAGTCTGAACAAAGAGGCAGCATCAGGAGTGAGGCAGAAAACCTGCTCATTTGTCAAATAAGGAGTGCAGGCAGCAGAGCTGGAAACACCTGTGGTTCCCTGAAGCTGTAGCTGTTGGAAGAGGGTGGGGGTCAAATCACCCATCATCTCTCTTGTGCTTTGAGATGTGCAGTCTATAGCGAGTTGGAAAAGGAGACAGACCTCCCCTGAATTCACACTTTTAGCAAGAGCTTTAATAAGAAGCCAGGTTTGCAGGAGAGAAGAGGATGGGGGGCCACAGGGCAGCTCACTTTTCCATGTAAAAATTCCCCAGCAAGGCACGACATCTCAGTGGGGATGGAAAGCATCAGGGCGCAAGCAAGCAGTACAGTTTCATCGCTTTGTGGCTGAAAATGTCCCCAAGGTGTGTACCCCTAAAGTCTACATTTTGAAGATGAAAATCTGCCACTGGTCCAGCTCTACTTTCAGTGTCCTGAAGAGTACAGCACATCAACTAAGAAGTCCGATAATGGATACTGATAGTTCCAGGCTGCTGTTCAATCACAGGCTGGCTTGCTTGTGACAGGCCAGGAGGGAAATCAATGTTGATGATAGTGTTTTCAACCAGGAACAGCCCAAAAGCCATTTACACTCTCCAAGTGAAAACAAAGTGGCTGCAGCTTTTAGCAACACTGTTCAGAGATCAATTGTTGCATTTTCTACAGATTATAGAGCAAATTAAATGTTTGCCAGAGTAGAACACATATAGGCAACAACTGTTTGATGAGGATTTGGGGAGGACTAAACCCATATTTCTTTAGGGCCTCAGGTGTTTATCGTGGAAACCATTTTGCCGGGAAAGTCAATGCAGCCACAAGGGTAGCATGTCCATTCGCCCCTGCGGAGGAGGCTGTGGCTCAGCGATGGAGCGACTATCTTAAATACTCCCAAAGCAGAATACAGGGAGGCTGAACTAGCAGCAGAGCTCAAGACACAGCTGAGCCCAGGGTGTGTTATAAGGAATCACTTGGTCACAGAAAAATGCAAACACTTGTAATGTCAAGTCAAATTTAGTCAACAATTTCACCTGAAATAAAATGTGGAAAAGATTCTTTTTGTGTTTTTGCAATAGTTTTTTGCTTTGACTTTTCAGGCAAGACTTACAAGCTGTCTTGAAAACGATTTCTGAAACCACAGAAAACGGGAAAAGAGCATCCTATGCCATACTAGCTAAATTTTGTGACACTGGAGGCAAATATACACTCCTTTTTCTACCTTACTTAAGGTTAGGTCTTGGAATCATGGGCCTCCTACCCTCTTTCACAATGGTACAGATTCTGGGTGACTTCAATTTTCTCTCTTTGAAGATACCTGAAGGCAGAGACTGGAAAATTCAGATGAGTATCCTAGACACCAGCATATACCATAACAGTCACCTGTTTTCTTACTCAGTGAACGTTCATGACTTACATGAGGTTGGACACATCAGCATTAAAGAGAGAGTATCCTTTTTATTATCTATAGTGGCCACAGTGAATTTTGTTCACAAGAACCTATATCTTCAAGCAGCCAGGAACTCTGTAACTCTCAGAATACAGGAAGCAGGACTGGACTGGTGGCAGAGCAGAGACACAAAGCAGTGCTCAGCACCACATCTTCTGCTCTTTTAACTGTCCCACCCTATGGCATATAAGTATCCAGTAGCCTTGAATCCAGCAGAGCTACTTTCTCAGGCAACATCCATCTCAAGAGTCTTAATTTGCCTGTGTGGCATACTTTAGGCAGCCAGCCCTATAGCCTGGCATTTAAGACATTTTTCTGAGAGGAAATACTGGGAGAACTATGGAACATAATTATGGAATTTATAAACATGGAGATTATGGAGCAGTTGAACCCTCCTACCTAAGGAGTCCAAGTTTCACAGAATCACAGCAAAAGGAGATATGGCCTCCTTAGTTTTGTGAATATGGCTCCAGTCAGCCTGTGTTAATTTACTTTCACATTGTTTTCATGCCCTTCGGAAATGTCCCAAATCAATATGAAATAATTAAATCTGAAAAAAAACCTTCCCTATCTGACTTACAGTCTGAAAAAATTTAGTTTCATGTAAATAAAAAATATTTTTCCCCTTTTCTTTAAAACATTGTCAGCACAGCTTTCCTCCAGATAGAACCAGTGATTCATAAATTTCTAGTTAAAATAAGTATTACTAGGTTTTAGCTGAGAACATTAGCCTGGTTGCTCAGCATTCTCATTGCAAAAGCTGTTGCCTAGAGTAAAGGGCCTGTATTGAGTCTGGTTGGTCATCTTCCCCATAGCGGCCCTCATAGTGCTGTGTTTTGTAGTAGCTAGAGAGGTGTTGATAACACACTGGTGCTTTGGCAACTTTGTGCTCACACAGCATCAGAGCTGTCCCTTCAGCATTCTGCCCCAGTGGGCAGGGCAGGCACAAGAAGTTGGGAAGGGACACAGCCAGGATAGCTGGCCCCAACTGACCAAAGGGATATTCCATACCATATGATGTCTGCTCAGCAATAAAAACCAAGATAAAAGTAGAGGAAGGGTGGGGGGCATTCAGGATTATGACATTTGTCTTCCAGAGCAGTTGCTACCTGTACTAAACCCCTACTTCCTGGGAAGTGGCTGGGCATTGCCTCTTGATGGGAAGTAGAGAATAAATCTTTTGTTTTCCTTTGCATCCACGCACAGGCTTTGCTTTTGCTTTATTAAACTGCCTTTATCTTGACCCATGAGTTTTTTCCATCTTATTTTCTCCCTCCCTCACACTGCTGAGGACAGGAATGACAGAGCAGCTTAGTGGGCAACTGGTGTCCAGCTA
This sequence comes from Neodrepanis coruscans, assembly GCA_013400695.1. Lineage (NCBI taxonomy): Eukaryota > Metazoa > Chordata > Aves > Passeriformes > Philepittidae > Neodrepanis > Neodrepanis coruscans. The sequence goes on along the minus strand of VYZS01013085.1, from coordinate 23,435 downwards.
AGGTCTACCTATCACAATCCTTTTTGGCACCCATTGTGGGACAACCTCCCTGCAGTAAATATTGCACCTTCACTGCCTANTAAGGAATCACTTGGTCACAGAAAAATGCAAACACTTGTAATGTCAAGTCAAATTTAGTCAACAATTTCACCTGAAATAAAATGTGGAAAAGATTCTTTTTGTGTTTTTGCAATAGTTTTTTGCTTTGACTTTTCAGGCAAGACTTACAAGCTGTCTTGAAAACGATTTCTGAAACCACAGAAAACGGGAAAAGAGCATCCTATGCCATACTAGCTAAATTTTGTGACACTGGAGGCAAATATACACTCCTTTTTCTACCTTACTTAAGGTTAGGTCTTGGAATCATGGGCCTCCTACCCTCTTTCACAATGGTACAGATTCTGGGTGACTTCAATTTTCTCTCTTTGAAGATACCTGAAGGCAGAGACTGGAAAATTCAGATGAGTATCCTAGACACCAGCATATACCATAACAGTCACCTGTTTTCTTACTCAGTGAACGTTCATGACTTACATGAGGTTGGACACATCAGCATTAAAGAGAGAGTATCCTTTTTATTATCTATAGTGGCCACAGTGAATTTTGTTCACAAGAACCTATATCTTCAAGCAGCCAGGAACTCTGTAACTCTCAGAATACAGGAAGCAGGACTGGACTGGTGGCAGAGCAGAGACACAAAGCAGTGCTCAGCACCACATCTTCTGCTCTTTTAACTGTCCCACCCTATGGCATATAAGTATCCAGTAGCCTTGAATCCAGCAGAGCTACTTTCTCAGGCAACATCCATCTCAAGAGTCTTAATTTGCCTGTGTGGCATACTTTAGGCAGCCAGCCCTATAGCCTGGCATTTAAGACATTTTTCTGAGAGGAAATACTGGGAGAACTATGGAACATAATTATGGAATTTATAAACATGGAGATTATGGAGCAGTTGAACCCTCCTACCTAAGGAGTCCAAGTTTCACAGAATCACAGCAAAAGGAGATATGGCCTCCTTAGTTTTGTGAATATGGCTCCAGTCAGCCTGTGTTAATTTACTTTCACATTGTTTTCATGCCCTTCGGAAATGTCCCAAATCAATATGAAATAATTAAATCTGAAAAAAAACCTTCCCTATCTGACTTACAGTCTGAAAAAATTTAGTTTCATGTAAATAAAAAATATTTTTCCCCTTTTCTTTAAAACATTGTCAGCACAGCTTTCCTCCAGATAGAACCAGTGATTCATAAATTTCTAGTTAAAATAAGTATTACTAGGTTTTAGCTGAGAACATTAGCCTGGTTGCTCAGCATTCTCATTGCAAAAGCTGTTGCCTAGAGTAAAGGGCCTGTATCGAGTCTGGTTGGTCATCTTCCCCATAGCGGCCCTCATAGTGCTGTGTTTTGTAGTAGCTAGAGAGGTGTTGATAACACACTGGTGCTTTGGCAACTTTGTGCTCACACAGCATCAGAGCTGTCCCTTCAGCATTCTGCCCCAGTGGGCAGGGCAGGCACAAGAAGTTGGGAAGGGACACAGCCAGGATAGCTGGCCCCAACTGACCAAAGGGATATTCCATACCATATGATGTCTGCTCAGCAATAAAAACCAAGATAAAAGTAGAGGAAGGGTGGGGGGCATTCAGGATTATGACATTTGTCTTCCAGAGCAGTTGCTACCTGTACTAAACCCCTACTTCCTGGGAAGTGGCTGGGCATTGCCTCTTGATGGGAAGTAGAGAATAAATCTTTTGTTTTCCTTTGCATCCACGCACAGGCTTTGCTTTTGCTTTATTAAACTGCCTTTATCTTGACCCATGAGTTTTTTCCATCTTATTTTCTCCCTCCCTCACACTGCTGAGGACAGGAATGACAGAGCAGCTTAGTGGGCAACTGGTGTCCAGCTAAGGTCTACCTATCACAATCCTTTTTGGCACCCATTGTGGGACAACCTCCCTGCAGTAAATATTGCACCTTCACTGCCTAAAGGCAGAGTTCTGATCTCACTGAATTAAGCTCCCATTTCAATAGTATCAGAATTGCCCCAAATCACTTAATTCTATTTGTCTAAGACTCCCATGGTGTCTCGTTTGAAGATGGAAGGAGGCAGCATGTTAGGCCACATATCATCTTTACACCCAAAGGGAGAATTCAACAAAACAAACAGATCAGTGTGCCAGGTGAGGCCACAGCAGGGATAGGAAGATATAATCCTGCAGCTCATTCCCTATGTCTGCACCCTGCAGACCTGCCTGTTTTTATCTTACAGCAGATGAAATCAGTCTTCTCTATTTGTCACCAAGCTGAATACCATTTAGTCCACTGATGCTTTAAACTTTCCCAGAAAGTTTGGATGTGATGTGACACAGCATTTGCAAGATCCCATATCCCACGGGATTGGAGCTGAGCTCAGTTATGGGCGTCTTTGTAGGAAGATTCTCAAGGACAAACATCAAACTGAGGCTGCTGCCGCAAAGGTTTCTTAGTGGAAGCAGAAAGCAACTCTGGTGCATCTGAAAGAAACCTATTTTTCAATAAAAAATACAAGAAAATATTTGTGCATAATTGTGTCATTCCCCAGAGTGTTACACACATAATAAAAGGAGAATCACTTTGTGGTATGGAGGAGTGGTCTTCCTTTATGAATGAAGCATGTACGGTGAGTGAGTACCATTTCCACGGGTAAAGGAAGTCGTCTGCTTTTAAGGAGAAAATAAATAGATAGCATCTTTTCTGTAGCAAAAGGAGGGTACATAAATCTGCCTATTTTCACAGTCGTTGTTCAACATTACACTTAAGAGCAGTATTAGACTCAGAAGCATCTGATTTGAGTTGATTTAAAAGGCATCTTGGTGCTATTGTCTAATCCTATTGTTTGAGATGTTCTACATTAGTCAGCCACTTCTGATTCATGTGCTAACAATCCCCCTTAAGGCAGGTAATTCACCATGTTCACGATGTGCAAAGTGGCATTACAGTTCACACAGACAAAAGTCAGTAAACTTTAAATCCCAGAGCCCCTAAACTTATTTTGCAAGAATTACCCTCACAGGAGGGGAGTGGAGATCTGTTTATATGCATCTCCTGTATCAACTTGGAATTAAATCAATTTTTCAGAACAGTGGGAATGCTGATTAAAGACAAATCACAGCAGAAAGCAAAGGCTGCAAACAATCTTGAGTACAAACAAAATAAAATGTGAATTACTTCACTTTAACCCCTATGTCCTACTTCAGTGTCTTCAATTAAAGGTGGAAAAATTAACAGAATAGAGATACATTTTTGTTAAATAATGACCTTCTGCAGATAGCTTTTTTTTTTCCTTGGGTATTGAAGCTACAATTGATAGCATTTACTGCTGTAAGGAAAATAGGTTTTCAGTCAAGTAACTTTTGATTTTGCCAAGACAGCGAATGGGACCTTTATGCTAATGGAAATTAAGATTTCAGTCTTTCCACTATGATGCAGTTTCTGTCCTCAGAAGATCTTGAGATAGCATACTGTTTCAAATGATGTAATACCGGGAATAAGGAAGAGTTTGGATTCTTTTTTCTGAGCCGAACTGCTTAGATAATTGCACTCCTTTTCCCCAGAAATGCATATATCTGAATTCATAGCTGACAAAAAAACCTGTCAACACCTTAAGGTAAAAAAAAGAGGACTGTGAAGCAATGGTACCAGAAACATCTGTAAATATGATAAAATAGGACAACATTTAAATTTCTTCACTGCAAAACCACGCAGCTGTTGCCACTTCTTATATAATTAACAAATTGTAAGGCTATCAAGGTTGACTTCCTGCTTGCATAAGCCATCAACATTCACAGAGTGGAATCTACAAAGCTCCAATTTGTGTTTAAACTTCAGTGTCTATCTTAGCAACCCATCCCAGACAAAGTCCTAATGCTACTGAAATCAGTGCAAAAAGGCAAAACAAAAAACTAATTCAGGGTTGTCAGGATTCCAACTTATTTCAAACCACATTAAAACCTGACCTCCTCTGTGTAAGTGGTAGGATGGTCTATTAAGTTATTATTTTCTTAGTTGTAGTCCAGATTTACCCAGTGTCTCCTTCAGCCAGTGAACCTTGTTGTCCCCTCTTGGTAGGTTTCATTACTAATGATAATCATTCTTTCATGGGGAACATCTGAACATTGAAATATGGTGTTTGATCTGAAATACTGAAATATCTGGGGATGGCAGTTTGGAGAGTTTCATGACATAAGCCTGTGGAGTCTGAAAACAAAGTAGTCAGTGATTTCTGGCATCTGCACTGCCCCATGGCTGCACGCACTGGAGGATTGCATTGGCTTCCGGCTCTATGGCAAAGAGACAAAAACATGGGAAGTCTCCAGAATCACAATCATTCAAATGGAATCCTGTCACTGAGCTGAGAAACCTAAGCTCATGGCAACCCACAGGTGAAGGAAGATAACTGAAAGATAACTCTTTCTCTCCTGATAAATCAAAGATGCTGAATAACTTTGCTTTGTTGGGAAAAATTTTCAACCAGCTCTAATTAAATAGTCCCAGATTATGTTAAGAAAAGCAATTTAATTGAAAGAAGGTGAGAGGACAGCTCTGGGAGATTTGTGCAACTGATAAGGGACACCTCAAAAGAAAGACGTGTGCGTGCTGCTACAACCCCAGTTTCTCTGTTGGGACAGTGTATTACTGTGACAGTGTGGATTTCTCCATTTTTCCCTTGCATCACATCCTGCAGCTAGAAACAGTGCAGGCTGATCCTTCACCTGTTAATCACTTGTTTAGGTGATTACTACCAGGGAACACAAGACATCATATGTGTGGAAAATAAACCAGGTAGAGATTGAGGATCACACAAGAAGAGAGATTAAACAGCACCTTTTCTTTTTCTCTTTGTAGTTAATGTCCATGTTAAAAATAGAAAATTATTGTAAAAAATCTGCCTAAGGCCATTTCTCTAACTCAGGCCCCAGAGATATCTTTCAAAGAACTTGCAACTTTTTTCCTTCTCTGTATTGAAAAAATTAATAAAAGATCAGCATCTGGGGCAAGTGTGAGTTTGATATTGTGTTTTACTGATGGCATGAATGCCAATTCCATCTTCAGGTATTCACACACCAGTCCAAACCTCTGTTACTGCACTCGTTGCTGCATGGATGTATCATGTATGGCAGAGTAGAGATCTCAGGCAGTACCGTAAACAGGATTGAAGGTGTTGCACATGAACTGATGGGTTGTAGCAAAGTGCTTTCAGATGTGCTAAAATGGTGAAACAGGTTGCCCTGTGTTCAAGGCTAGGTTGGACAGGGATTTGAGCAACCTGGTCTAGTGGAAGGTGTCCCTGTCCACAGGAGAGGGGTTGAAACCAGATGATCTTTAAACTCGCTTCCAACCCAGGCCGTTCTTTGACTCCGTGAAACCCCTGCAGGTGACAGTGTTTGGACGGATGTGGGAAAGAGGATTGGGTTTGGGGTCCCCAGCATCCATCAGTGGGACAGTAGGACATGGGCTGTCAGGAGCAGGCGTTGATGGCCAGGCTGTGGCAGCTCAGGACCAGGATATAAGGGGAGCAAGGGGCCTGGATTGTCTCAGCAACCCACATCCAGCACGCGACAGCCTGGAGCGGTGGCTGAAGGAGGGGAGGAGAACCCCCACCCCCCCACACCCCCCACCCCATTCACAGCACCATTTCCTACAACCTTCGGAAAAACTGGGTGAGAATCCTAATCCTCCCCGATCTCGCCTTGTCACGGCAGCTCCGCCACACCAAACCCGGCGGCGGACCGCACCCGCCAGCTCGGGAGCTAATGCTCCTCCTCTCGCTCCGCAGCGGTCACTCCGGAGCTGTTTTCTCGCTGGAGTTGGCGCCAGTGTTCCCCGTTTCCCAGCAGGAGCAGACACAGCCTGGTTCTTCCCGGTCCCGTTCCTGACCCTTCCCTCCCCGGCACGTGGCAGCCCCGGCGCTCCCTCGGCCGCCGGGCGGGAGTGGGTACGGGCGCGACGGACCCTCCGCCCTCCGTGGGACTGCCCGCGAACGGCGCTCCGGGCTACGGCCCCTGCCCTCCCGGCACCTCTCCTACCCATGCCCCGTGAGACGCGATGCTGTCGGTGCCATGCGGGCATCTGAGTGCTGTCGGCACGTCCAGAGCACCTGAATGTGCTCCTTGTTCCTTCCTGGCACACTCTCCTACCAGACAGATTCCTGCAGTCACAACATTTCGGTTATAAGCTGCTCGGCAGCCGAAGTCGCAGATGTGGGAATCACCAGGCCCAGTGTTTGGAAGGGCACTGCAGTTTCTCACCATGAAGTTCCCGTATAACTGGCACAGTCCCGTCGGGCAGGATGGAAAAATAGCACTGCGTGAGCCACTGATGGCTTGTTTTTTTTCAGACACAGCGCTAACAAGGAGCAGAGGACAAAGCTGCTTTTGCTCCAGTCTGTCATCAGGTCTCATGTAAGAGCCGATGTCATTTCGAGGTCATTTCGAGGTCCTTTCTTTCCTTGGTCTTTCCCTGCCTCCTCCAGCCCACCTGGCACTGCTGGTGCACTGGGGTTTGTCACAAGCATCTTCTCCCAAAAACTGAGTATTGTTTACTTCAGCAATGCTGTCATAGTGAACCCCACTGGGCTAACACTGCAGAAACACACTGGGGTGTTCAAAGCTCTGTGTTATTACAGGTGGTGAATGTATAGCACGTTTCCTCATACTTAGGCACTTGTAAAGGCTCATCAAAAATCCTCTAAGACTCTCCCTTTTCCTTTGATTAATGATTTGTCCTAAATCTAAACTGAAATTGCTTGGGCAAAGGATAGCCAAATGTCCCTTTCTCATGTGGGGATCTTGAAAGAAGGACCCAGCTAGCGATTGAGTGAACATTTAGGAGATTTCTAAAACCAGAGAACTTTCTAAAACAAGGAAACTTGCCTGTGACCATATCCTAACCACTGTCAGGTTCATGGCCTTGCCCCCAGATTATACACGCATCTGTCTTCTGCCCTCTTTCTTGCTTCTTTCACCTCCAGTCCTGCTGCACCAACAAATGTATTAGAGCAGAGCTCAAAAGAACAGTTTAAGCTATGGAGCAGCAAATCCTCGCTCTGCCAACCAGAGCTCATTTGCTGCTGTCTCTGGACTGGCAGAAGAGTGGGATACCTCTGACCACTAATGGAGCTGCTCCCAAAATTACAGGTTCCTGGTATTCCGGATGAGTCGTCCTGTGTGCACATGCTCAGCAGAAACTGAACACCCATGAGTGAAAACACAGATGTTGCCCAAATGCAGACAGGCATTTCTGGAGAAGACCTAGTGGATGCGGGAGACCAGAAGTGCAGCTCTTCCATAATTCAGGTTCTCACCAAGGAGGCAGTAGTGTTCCTAAATACCTGCACTGGGTTTTTGGAGTGCCCAGCAAGTAGACAAGCATTTGTAGCAGCCAGCAATGCACATTAAAAGGGCATGTGAGAGCTATAGTAGTTTGCATTTATTATGTGTAATGGGCCAAAACAGCATGAGAGAAGTATCTATAAAATGTTAACCACATATACAAAGGGACTATTTCTGTAGAGCACAACCATCCATGGCCTTCCAGTCACTTCTGCTTTGCTGTCTATATTGTGTTATGAAGAAGAAAAAAAAGATATTATAGAAAAACATCTAAAGTGGTTTCTGAAAGTTGTATCTATGTCTCCTGATGCAGCCAAGTGGCAGTTCACATTTACAGTACTTCCCAGTGAAGCTGACATGATAGTACATGAAATTTCTCCTGCTCCACACTGACATGATGCTGGGCATTTGGTCAATGAACAACTCTTCCCAGTTCTATGGGAAAACCACAACACTCTGAAATGTAATCTATTGGTATCTTTGGAGCTGTCTCTACTGTGAAACCTGTTTTTAACTTAGAAGTTACACTTTGTTGTAGTGAGAAACTGTTTTAAAAAAGTATCTTTAATGCTCAGTCTTCACCAAACTTCAGGTGAAATACTCTCTTAGGGGCTTGTACCCATGCAAAGTTTTGAAAATAAAGGACTGAATCTGTGTCTTGGGTTTTGCAATGTTTGTTGAGTTTTTGTTTGGTTGGTTTTTGGTTTTTGTTTCCTACAAAAATATGCATTTCATATACTTTTATACAAAAATAAAGATCTTTAAATCTATACAGTGTATTTCAGAGCTGTGTGTACAGCTCATTTCATTGATGCATGAATATCTCTGAGCTCCCAGGTGGAAGCTGGGGGCAAACTTATAATTAGCTGGATTGTAAAAGGAACACCTACCTTTTGAAACCAATGCCATAATTCTAATTCCAGTTGAAAGGTGAGGTTGAAATGTTTCTATGATATCATAAATCTCCTTAGGCTTCAAGACTTTACTGGGGTACACAGCACTGCAGTATCTTGTATAGCACTTAGAGCTGTTACATCTTTTATGTGAACTACCATATGGGTCCTTAAAAATTATTTTAAAATGTTTTATTTAGATTTGTTTTTTAATTTAGAAGTTCTTTTAAGGTAGTAAAGCCCCAGCAATCACTACTAGGTCCTTTGGGAAACAAGAAAAAAAAAAAAAGAACACAGAATCACTTTCTTTTGCCCAGCTTAGTATCAGCTGGCAGAGGCAATAAGGAAGGGGCTGCAGGACTGCTCTCAGCTATTATTGTGCCTGGCTCGCTCTCAGCATGACTCACTGCAGACAATATATCACACCACTTGCAAGGGGAATGAACAGTATATACTTGGCCCTGGATATTTTTTTAAAAATCTCTTCAGTTGTTTTTTGATTTGGCTTGTTGTTGTTTATTTTTTTTGGTTGTTATTGTTTTGTATCCCTTTATCCTCGCCCATGTACTATTTAAGCTTCTCAAATGTTATGTCCATAACACCACCCCCCACTGGTAGCAGCAAGCCCTTCCACCGCTTTAGGGTTTACTTTGCAGAGGTTTACAAGGAAAGACATTATTGAGAAACTGTTAACCCAGTGGCACAGGGTTGCTTCAACACCTTCCCTGTTTTTTTTTCTTGGGGGAGGGGTGGCTGCTATTCTAGTTAAGTGAATCTCTTGCTTTGCTGTAGCAGCCAGGCTAGTTTAGGAAGAAAACCTTGGGGCTAAACAGGCTAGGAGTGCAGCCAAGGGGGTCAGGAGACGGCTTTAAGGATTATACTACATAATTAAAAGCTCACTCTGAACATGCTTCCTGGTACCCAGTGCTCAAACATACAAACCTTTTTAGGTAATAATTCTTGGTCCTCATTTGTATCTGAGGGATTTGTAGCTTAAAGTTGCCATACAGGTAGTGAGTCAGGAACACCAATTATTCAACTAGACTATAAAAAGACAACACCTTCCTAAACCTGCCCTAGCCAGTGGGAACTGGGCGTAAAATATAAATAGATGAACATGCATGTGTTTTCTTGATTTGTTTTTGTGCAATGCCCTTCTGGGTGCAGCTGATGTCATTCTGCAGCAACTTTCTAGATTAAAAAGTAGGGATTCTTATCCTAAAGTGCTCTGTGACAGAACTGGGCCAGAACATTATGCTACCAGATTAAACCTGGGACACTGAAGATTCACATTCATGTTTATATTGTGCTAGCTCTAAGTAAGACCATTTTATCTTCAAATCCTTCTAATCAGCTGGATCAAAGACTAGAATTTAGGTCCTCCATTACCCATATTCTAGGCTAGTGGCTGCCCCATCAGCCTACACAGATTACAAGCACTTGCTCTTGAGCCATCCACCATCCCAGAGCAAAATGACTATAGACTCCTGTGTTTGCTGAAACAGCATATTCTGTCTATTTCAGTCAAGTATTCTAACCAAGTTTGTGAAAGCTGCATTAATTTAGCTTTCATTATCTATACTTAGGTCCTAGCAACACGTCAGTAACAAAAGAGCTAGAAGCAATAGAAAGGAGAAGAAAATACTGAAAACATATATTGATTATATTCAGTGTGAGTGAGCACTTGCTTATCTAATGCAATAATGCACAAATAAACAGGCTAAGAATAGAGGCAGCACACACTCACTGATCAAAATTAGTAAGTCAGTATGAACAGAGATAAATCACACTTCCACATCAAAATTGTGAAAAATGTATCATATGTTTTGCCTGATTTTCTGCCAGAACTATCAGTTTCCTATTTCAAGAGAAGTTGCAATAAGCCAGAGTTCATCCCCTGTACAACAATATATTTCAGTTGTATCTGTGGTTTTTTTTCCAGAATACCGGCCTTTCTACTACTTCAATTAAATCCCAGTACACTGTAAGTAGGTTCCTTCTCGTGTATATATCCCTTGTCACTGCTGGATAAACACATGATGTGGTGGGTGAGCAATTGGCTCATGGGTCGAGCACAGAGCTGATGAACTCCCACTAGTGGGGTTCCATCTTAGGCCATGTGCTCTTCAACATCTTCATAAATTTCTTGGACATAGGACTGGAAGGGGTACTGAGCAAGTCTGCAGATGGCACAAAACTGGGAGGAGCCACTGACTCCCTTCAAGGCAGAGAGGACCTGCAGAGAGGTCTCAACAAATGAGGACTGGCAATCACCAATTGTATGAAGTTCAACAAGGGCAAGTGCCAGATTCTACACCTGTGATGGGGCAACCCTGGTTCTGCATACAGACTAGGGAACAAGAGGCAGGAGAGCAGCACTGCAGAAAGGGACCTGGGGGTCTTGGTCAATGGCAACTTGAATATGAGTGAGGGAGGAGGGCCTCAGGAGGGCCAACCATGTCCTGGGGGGCATCAGGCACAGCACTGCCAGCTGGTTGATGGAAGTGATTGTCCCACTCTGCTCTGCTCTGCCAAACCTTGAATATTGTGTTCAGTTTTGGGCACCACAATATAAGAAAGATATTAAGCTATTAGAGAGTATCCAAAGGAGGGCAATGAAGGTGGTGAAGGGCCTTGAGGGGAAGCCGTATGAAGAATGGCTGAGATACTTGGTCTGTTGAGCCTGAAGAAGAGAAGACTAAGGGGAGACGTCATTGCAGTTACAACTTCCTCATGAGGGGAAGAGGAGGGGCAGAGATCTCTTCTCTGTGGTGACCAGTGACTGGACCTGAGGGAATGGCCTGAAATTGTGTTAGGGGACATTTAGGTTGGGTATTAGAAAAAGGTTCTTCCCCCAGAGGGTGGTTGGGTGCTGGAACAGGCTCCCCAGGGAAGTGGTCACAGCACCAAGCCTGACAGAGTTCAAGAAGCATTTGGATAACACTCTCAGGCACTCATGGTGTGACTCTAAGGGATACTCTTGTGCAGGGCTAAGGGTTGAACTTGATGATCCTTCCGGATCTCTTCCAACTCAGCATATTCTGTGATTTTGTGATATAAAAAAATGGACAGACAAGCCAAATAATTAACTTACTAACTTAGAAATGTGAAGAGCCTTGCCCTGTGTAAGTCAGCACTGACTTGTAGTTTTGATGAAGCTCGTGTTCGGCTGAATCAGTGCCTAATCTTTTCAACTCATTACTGTCTAGTGCTTGCCTGCTTCCAAGTACGTTTCATTCCTTAAAAGTCTCCTGTTTATAACCATTTCCTTGTTCAGATTTTGGAGAACAAAAAGGAAAAGAAAGGCTTTATTCCCTGGGTTAAGTCTAGATCACATACAGGAAGGAGAAGAGAGATTCTGCTACACTTTATTCAATATGATGTTACAAGAAAACAACAGTTACAGCTGACAAACCATTACATCTTTCATAATACAGACAAATTACAAGGTGTAACAAATAATGCGACATTTATTTTACTGCACTGCTTACTATGCTGTTCTTCCGAAGAGTATATATATATTTCATTACATTAACATTGTTTTCATGTACCAGCCCTCCCTTTTTTTTTTCATTTGTTAAAAAAAGAACACCTCTTAGTGCACCATACAAAAATCCGCATGGAAGCTGGCAAGCAGGGATTTTGTATGCAGCACCATCGAAATGCATTTTGGGGGGTAGGAACTATTAGTGCATTCCTTACTTTCAGATTTTTTGCTTATGTGAAAAATGCAAGGCAGTAGCATACAGTCACTCCACCTAAATGCTGGTAGGGGAGAGTATCATTATACTCAGTAATGCAGCCTAATTTTGTTTATATGGGGTGTCTGCATTTTGCTCCCCAGTCTGTACAGCCTAAACCTTTTATATAACAAAGATTACAAACCAAATAATATTCACAGATGAATATTTTGTATATGAGCATATCAGAACATTGACTACACATTTGGTTGTGTGCACTGACAGATGAGTGTATGTCACCCACCAGCTCACAGGGTATTTAGTATCTTACCTTCTCTCCCCACGAGTCTGAAGTGCAAAAACCTGCACACCAAAGAGAAAGCAAAACTCCCTGTCTACTGCAGATTGAATTTTCACTGTTATACTGATGACTTGTCCTAAGCCATGGTTCTGGTTAAAGACAATAGTGAGAATTAAAAGGACCTAACCAATCCAGGTTAGGTGCATCCAGGACACTGTACAGTAATGTAATACTAAACTGCTGGAGTGTCCTGTCTGGTGTGGGTGTGTGTAAGAGCTGATCTGAACCCAGCAGGAGAGAGGACTAAGCCATCTCCAGCTGCTTCACTTGTAAAGTCAGGTTCTGTGAACTTGAACTTGTAAGGACTCTGTATCGAGCAGACCATATCTATCATCATCTTCCCTTCCCCATTCACTATATATTAGAACCCATACAAAGTTATAACATGCCTTCCCACTTCTGTCTGTCTGCTATACCTGTTGCCCTGTGGCTCCTCTCCCCTCTCGCAGCAAAGCCATATCCTCTCAAGTATCACCAGAAAGGATCTACAGGGGCTCAGTCAAGTGGTAGGAAAATGCAAGTTAGGCTGCTGATGGCTACTGGCTCCAAGTGAGTCCCACAGTTTCTCAAGGACTGTGCCCCAGTGACTGCTGGTCAATGAAGCCAACTTTTGACAGCTGACAGTATAAAACATTGCATTCTGGGCACCCACAGCACATATGGAAGGCTGGGCTAGTTCTTGTCCCTTTAAAGATTCTGTGGGGAACTGATTTGGGAAGGATGAGAGAAAAGGGTAACACCACTGATCTTTGCTGAAGCTGTCTCAAGATCACCGATGCAGTTTAAACAGTCCATTCTGCAACACTGAGAAGAGCTGTGCTGAAAACAGCTGGAGGGGTGGACAGCTGTTAGGGGGTCCTAACTGAGGGTTGTCAGTCAGGCTAATCATGCAGGAAAGTGCTCTGCTGGAAAGAGGGGGGAGGGAAAGAAGTCTGTACTGTCAACTCTCAGTTCCCTGGCCAAAGCAGCTTCAACTTTCTAAAAAAATCTTGATATTTCCCAGCAGATTTGAAGTTCCAGAAGATTAACTTGCAGTGCTCATGTGAACAGCACCGGCATGCTGAGCCTAGGTTCCCTTCGTGCTGGGAGAACATTCCCGGGGGCCAGAGCCTCCACAGGAGAGCAGCAAACCCAAGTCACCACAGGCAATCGGGGCACCTGGAAAGTAGGTGCATAAGTAAGAGATCCTGGTCACTCCTTAATGATCAGTAGCTGAGATAACCTCACTAATGCTGAAGATCAAGTTACTATTTAGAAATCTAGATGCTTACAAAATTTCCTTTAGGCAACTGAGTTGGAAGATTTTTGGACCAACTTTATTTCAATGGTTGCTTAAAAGTGAGAATGGGGCAGAGAAGATAATCTCACACTCATGTGTGTTTACACACACATATACATATACACATATACCTTAAGCAAACACTGTACATGAGTCACTATAGATAGTAATGTGCTATGCTTGTGAGAACAGTTGGAGAATTACTCTCTATATTATACTTTCAGATGGTTAGTTGAGCAGCATAATTGCCTTCCTCCCAATTTAGGCAGAAGCATCTATGAAACTACCCTTATATTCCTAATTGAAATCTTTGTTACATTTTCAAAAATTCTTCAGATTTTTGCAGCAATTTCTTTTTCTAAAAATAGCTAATTTTAATCATCAAACTGCACACAATTTAAGTAGCAAAGATAATGTATAAAAGACTTTTCTCTTACAAAAAAAAAAAAAGAAACATGAAACCAAAACAAACCACGTCTAAGGCAGTTTCAGTACAGGATAAATTCCAAAGTTCAGTGGTCACTTTTCCCCTTACAAACACAGGGGGAAAGCTGTATTAAGTTCTAAATAGGATTGTTACTGAAAGTCGCTTTCAGATGGCTTTTAGCAGATCCTGAAAGAGAGATGTCATTGGGGAAAACTGTCTTTTAATGGCTGTGCAAATATTGAGAATATTTCCATGGTTCAGCTCTTTGAAAGTGTAGACTCCTGTCCTAGTTCATTAAGAGACCTTTCACAGCTACTTGTGCATTCAAGGATTTGCCATATTGGGTGATTTTTTCTTATTAAACACTGCAGGAGTTTAATAAGATGGCAGTAGCACAAATCCTTTTCCCCTTCTTTTAAACACTGAAAGCTAACCAAAGTGTTACCACACTTCTTAAAATTTTATTTCAGTGCATCCAGCAAGCAAAGGATGCCACATTTATGTGTAGAATAATATTGCCTAGCAAGCATTTCTGTCCGAGCAGGACTATAACTCAGCAGTGATTTTTGCACCATACTCTGCCCTCTCTGAATGCAAAGCATTGCATACAGTCAGGACATTTTTTTCACACCCCTGAACACAATGTTCTCCCCAGCCAAAATGTAGCAGGGACTTCCTTTTCTAAAATCACACAACTTAGTTTCTTGCAAAGTTTGCATTTGAATGACTCATTCAGAAAAGCTATCTAAGGACCAAGGACCACGTAGTGCTTTCCAATTAGCTCAGAATATCTATGGAAAATAACTTGAAAGGTGCTTCAATGTGGAACAGCAAACAGTTTGGGATGAAGAAAATACTCCACCTTGCTTTATACATGGCAAAGTGACATAGCTAGATTTAATGGCTTGTTCAATGGAAGTTTTTCTGTACCTTAGTATCTGCCTTGAATTCAACAGAACAATTTCATCATCATCAAGAAAACATTCCAAAAGGTAACTAGTGTGAAGAAAAACATAGAGATGTTAGCCAAGACCCATAAAAGAAACATATATTCTTGAAAGGAAGAAAATCATGAAGAATTCACTGTATATCTGTCAGCTGCATACATCTCATTATTTTTGCTTTGTCCTTCTCACAGGCCTATTTTGAAAACTGGCATGCTACATAGCCTAAGCAGAGTAACTAAATTCAGAACAGTGAAGTAAACATGCGATTATTGCCATGGTTTTAAGATCGATATGAATGGTCTGATGGGATAATGAAAAAAGAAATAACCCACCAACACTTCAGGAAGAGTGGCAAGGTGCTATAATTGTCAGCCGATCAGACAAGCTGGGCTTCCCTTGGAAGAAATAGTCTTCCCATTGGTTGCAAAATATGAACAACTCTCAAAGAAAGTTGTGGCAGTCCTTTATGCCACCATTGGCTCTTTTAGTACAGTTGTTACTGAAGAAGTGTGAACACCAAAGTGTTGTCTGAAGTATTTAAGACATTGCTGGTGTTTACAAAGATGCAGCGCTGCAGTGGAAAATCAAACAAAATCAAACACAAAAGACTGAAAGAGTACATGCCATGTATCAGTAAGCAAAGGCTTAATCTCCACATAGTTCTCTGAAATCACAAGGTATCCAAATGCGTGCAAAGTTTTAAATAAATTGCAGGGAAAAAACAGGGTCTTGCCAGCTTCAATTTTCTTTTGAATGAAATCCACCATACAGAAAGAAAGGAAACAGGCCATGGTTCCTTCCTGGTGTCGGCCTCCTCATTAGGTTTTTGTTTCCCTCCTTCAACCTGGTAAATTTAATCCTGTAAGGAAACAATATAAATTATAGTAAGCCTCATGAATTGCACTTTTTAATGTTTTTTTCACTCGGTAAAAGATGGGTTAGTCCAAAGACAGTTGCGAAGACATCAGCTCAGAGTGAAGGACAGACTTCCAAAGCATGTTTAGAGCTGGTACGTCAGGAGAATGAACTTAAAACACCAACGTTTTCAGGGTGGTCAACTAAGTGAGATATATTAATCCATACTCATGTATCTCTGCCCCAAGTGCTAATCTTCAGAAATGCCATTAGCACTCACATTCTCCAAGGAAATTATAGACAGCCACAGAGAGTCAGGTCTTGTAAAGGTGGTCACACCCCCTGAATGCAAAGGGAAGTTGCTAAATGCTGTCACAGCTATAGGAGTTTACAAGCTCTTTTTGGCTGCCTTCTCATGGAGTTCCTAGTTATAACCTCCACATCAATGCTTGCAATTAATTTATGAAAAGGTCTCCTCAGATTTCCTACCCAAGAGTCATTTGAGGTACCCTGGGGCACATCACAAACATTTCTGCGAACACAACCAGACTGTGGAGCTCCTTGGTGTGCTGTGTTTAAATGTATTCATCTTTAATTCACCGTATTTCTATTAATAGGCAGATAGCTAAAACCTCTCCTTTTTAAATACAAAAAACCCCAGTATATCAACAGCTTCACTTATGTCATCTTTCACTCTGCTGACACATAAGCTCAAAGCAATAACTGAACTTGCAAGCAGCTATCGTGATGTTCTTGAGGTTTACACAAAACAGGAGGCAGGCTGAGAATGTGGGACATATTACTGTAAAACAATTGCAAGAAGAGTCAGGTAAAGCTAAACGAAAATAAACTGAAGTCACTGAAATGACTTTATAATTAACATATTTAACTCTTAATAAATGTCCAAGTAATAAAGTGAGACTTTTTGAGAAATTCGGAAAATATATTTGTTAGGTTCTTCAAGACCAAGGATTGTAACTACAGACCTGATATGTTTTTAAAACACAGTTGCAGGAAGACAGTCAAATGTGAAGGAATTTCATCACTTAAGAAAAAGAATGCTGAAATATTCATTTAGCATGGAACTGGTTTGTATTAGCATGTCCTAAAACTATTTAAATCAAACTGGAGGCAGGTGCCAGTGAATCTAGTCTAGCCCACATTTCAAAAGCAGGAGAAAATCAAGACATAATTTTTGAACGGCAGTTTCAAGCACAACATTTTAATTGCATCTTTCAACAAAACAGTCCAATCTCTCACAAAATCTTAACTTTCTTAGTTTCCAGGGTTCTTGTCATGATTCTTGAGAGCTCTTCTTTCTTTAAGCACCAGGATACCTGAATTGGATTAACAAAAGCCTGTTCTTAAATATCTTGGGCCCTCCTGGAGCTTGGTTTTTCACCTCTAGAGTCCTGCTTGATTTGTTTCCTAAATGCTTCTGGAATTTGTGTGGACTGTCTATTTCACATGAAGTCCTACTTTTGTTGGGGTCTAGAGCTTGGCTGAAATGCCAATAAATCTTGCTTCAAGGATTAGGGTTAGGGTTAGCTGATCATTTGAGCTGATACATTCAGTTTACCCTTCATAAACTTAAAAAGAAAAGCAGTATTTGGAACGTGCAGAGATTCAGAACAGCTCAGTGGTGAAACACCATTGATAACATTCCTCAGATTTCACATTTCCCTTCCTTCAAAAGCATATTTTAGGTATGTCCTTTTTGGAGCCTTTCTTTACAAAGAAGCAACTAAACTCCCAAAGTTCCATCAAACACTGAACTTGCATTTGCCCTCACTACAGCTGCAGAAAGCTGTCTTATAATTTGGAAGCTGCATCTGCCCAGATCCAGAATAGCTGGCCTGATTTCAGGCTAAGCCCAAATTGCTGGAGTTCCAGAGACTGGCATAAGCAATATAGACATCTAAGACAGCTAACAGAATTATAGGGATAGAAAAGCCTCTGGATGGAGGCTTTCCCAGTAGATATCTAATTGTTCAGACTTGAGAATAACTGCAATTACAGAACTTCTCCTTTCTATCAGTGGACCTAAGGACTTCTAAAGGAGGTAAACATCACACT